>CAWUFW010020395.1:0-152863 GCA_963921515.1 Calotriton arnoldi
ATTTAAAGTTTATATTTAATTATTGTAATATGTTTCTTTAGCCAAAATATATTGTTTTATATATTGATGTGTTTGTAAATTATTTTATTATGTTGTTTAAGTATTTTATAATGTTTTATAATGTGAATTTATATTTGGTGCTAAAGATATATTTAATTGAGCAGTTTTTATATAGTCGATATTTTTAAAAAGTCGATATTATTGGTGTCTATATTTTGGTATTCGATATTTTTGTAATGTTGTATGTTATAAAAATTTAAACGATATTTAATGTAACGATATTTAGCATTTCGATATTGTGGTAAACGATATTTTTTATTTACGATATTGTGTACTCGATATTTTTGTAATTTTATAAATAAGTATAGGTAGTAGATATTATTGTAGTCGATATTTAGACGCCGATATTTTGTGTATTCAATATTTTTGTAGTCGATATTATGTCAGTGATCCGTCCGTATATAGGTTTTCCTGAATCATGTCCGTATATAGGCACAATTTGCATTGCCCTTATATAGGCATAGAATCCCAGTCCTTATTTAGGCATTAACTGTGCACTCCAAATACAGGCATGGTCACCGACATCCGTCCACCCTAACATCACAACGAGTTCTTAGAAACCAGCTTAAGCTTCAGGAGTTCCCCTAGCACAGGACTATTGATTTCTCCAAGAACTCATCTATTATGTATGAACCGTTATACCTTAAGGGTTCATTCCTGACGTCTTCCTCTGTCCGACTTCACGTCAATGCTAACAATCCAAGGCACCTACCAGGTATAAATATACCTTCCCTTGCCCAAGCAAGTTAGAGGAGACCTCGACTTCAGAGGAGCCCGTATCCCGGCCTGACGCACTGAGAAGACGCTGTCATTCCTGCACGCAGACAAATCCAGCTTCCAGTGTTCTGACTCCCTTCGCGGGGTGTTAGAGTTCCAGATCCGGCAAGAGATTCCCACCTCTCTCATTCTCAAGGTATGGAGCTGACTAGAACCTAGAGGGACTCTTGGCATACTAGAGAATACTCCACCTACTTCTTACCTTTCCCTACACCTAGACCAGGTTAGGTACATTGGGGTAGAACTAGCTTAGAGACGCATCGTATGAGTACTCGCATTTTTAGCTCATGTTATTTATGTACGTGAATATATGCTAAAAGATAATGCTAGCGCAGTATTATTTATTTCTACTGCTTACGCTGTACATTATTTATCTTGCATACTGTCTTGTGATCATAACAGCACATATCTCTTACACGAGAAACAAGACTGTTCAATAAAACCATTTTATTGAAACGCCCGTCTTTCCTTTCTGTGTAACTCTGTAGAAACTAAGCATGCACGATTGACTGAGTGAAACTGTTATCTATTGTTTCCACGATTCTGAGACGTGTTCCAATTCTAAAGGGAAACAAAGTGATCATGTTTATGCGGTTGCCAGAAACTACTCCCTTCTTGTTCTGAAGGAGTTTCTAGTGGCCTCTGAGCTAGCTGGCACAAGTAATTAAGTTTAATATACTCGATAGGGACATACCGACCTCAGTCCTATGTCAAGCTTATAGGTTATATTATTCCAATGCGCAGAGCCTATTAGGGAAATAGGAACTACACTGCACTTTCTTCTTATCCACCTACTTCTCCACTTGTCTACATCTCCCCATTTTCTCAATAGAACAATCAGTTCTTTTATTTGTGTTAATCGTCCTGAAGTGTTCAGATTTTCTATGTCCTTTTCACTACAATCTACCCTGTACGGTTTCTGCAATCCTCTAATTTTTCCAAATTCTACTCCTAGTTCGTTCGCTGTCTCTTCCAGTTTGTCATGCAAATTTCTAGCTCTCCAAGTGACGCTTTTGCACATAAACATTAATTCATCATCTTGATAGGACTTCAATCGATCTGTACCAATAGTCCCTAGAATCAATTCTTCCATATCTATCTTTAATCTGACCACATCCAAAAGTTGTGGTTCAGCATCCTTTTTCTGCAAGCTTCTCACCCAATCATGTAATTCCTCTGCAGTCGGACCCACAGGGGTTTTATTTACTTCTGCCCAACTTACACTTCTCTACGGAGTTTCAGTTGCTGACTCGGCTCCTATAGGAATCTTATTTATCGGACTCTCATTAATTGTCAAATTTACAGGTGGACTTAACCTAAATGGACCAACAGAATCTTCTTTCTCTTTATTTTCTGGAATTATCCCTTCTCTTACTTTTTGCATGCTTGAATTTAAGGGAATTGTTAAGGAGTGTTCATCTATCTTTTGGTTTTCAAATACTGGGATTACTTGCCCTATGGTTACTGGCACAGTCACAGCTTCCATATTCTTTGTTAGTTCTCTTATCATTTCAGTCAACTCTCTTGTGGTTCTGGCTAATTTGGCTGTATTACCATTATCATGATTCATAGTCTGTGGTGTTTCTATTTTATTAAATGGGCTATTTATTTCAGAAATTTGTTCAGGACTTTGATTTATTACAGTTCTCATTGTCGGTGCATTTGGTGTCACCACCACAGAATCCTGTTGATATGGAGGGGGTCTTTTATTTAAAATGTCCTCCAGCAACTCATCCTCTGTGTCGCTAACTCCATACCCATATCTCTCTGTTACTGCATGCTTCTTTTTCTCCGTACACTTTTTCCCTGTAAATTCTTCAACTGTTCTGACAGGAAACATGCCATCCGTTATGTTAGCATATCGCCATCGTCTCATCCTGTCTTCATGATTCAAACCCCATACTCTTCCATGAATTAAACTATAATTCTTTGCACCTCTGTGTCTTTCCCTTTCATACATCTCATCTTCCCATTCACCTAAGGCTTCGAACTGTGTCGGTCTAGGTCTCGGTTCAAGTTTCATCATCTTTTCTCTCAAATTTCGAAGTACCGCTGTGCTAAACAATCCATTTTCTGGAAATGCCAATACTCCATTGTCTTTGGTATACTTCGCCCAATTTTCCAACCAAATGCAAGTATGATAGCCATATTTCAACATCATATGAGATGCTGGCGTTTTCGGCGGAGGAAGTACTTCTTCCCTAGTCACAACCTTCTTATCTTTCTTGAAAAAGTTTTTAAGCTTCGCAAACCATGACGGTTTCTCTCTACCATACTCATTATAATAAGCCATATTTCACTGTTCTTTTTCCCAAAACAAATTCACGCAATACTTCACCAATCGGTTCTTTCTACTGCTCGGCTATTTGGACCTATCCCAGCGCGTCTCACACCAACGCACAAATCAGAAAGCTTTTACGTCACTCTCACACTAACCTATCCCAGCGCGTCTCACACTAACGCACCAATCAGGAAGCTCTTCGTTCTTCCACAACTGGCCAATACCAGCCCGGTTCATGTTGACGTCAGTTCTACTCCTGCTTCTACTGACCCCTCCTTTACAAAAATTATCGGCAGTTTTCTTAGCTTTTCTTTCTCAACTAAATCGATTAGTTACAACGTAAAACACATTACCATTGTCTGTTTTCTCTAAACAAAAGAGATAGTTTATTCTAACTTACAAGAATACTGTTTCGTTCGATAAGTGTAGCACTTCTCTCTACCTTACCCTTCTCTCAAGCAAGAGGTAAACCCGTTTCTCTGGGGATAAAACACATGTGGAGACTACACTGCTCCTGAAATTTAAGGCCAAAGTTTCACAAGAGAACCTGTTGCTATTTCACTCAAATGCAATTCATGCGTGAAATTTCCCTAACATAACACAGTCCTGTGTTATCACCAATTTTGAAATCAGACAATGCACATTTCCGTGTGACTTCTCTTGCCACACGTGTCCACTTCCTACTTCCCGGAAGCTTTAAAATTTCGACTTACACATAACATAATACAAACTCAACATAGAGTGTTAGACACGAAAAAATAAATAATCAATAATCACCAAACTAATCTATAGTAACCATAACTCTGCTACCAAGAAATCTGATCCAGCGCGGCTAATATAAATTTCTCCTTATGACACTAATCCAGAAAACACCTACGCAACCTTTATCACTTAAAACTTATGTCGGTGGGGCCCATGACACCGCATACATACATTCATTCAATTTCTGGATTAAACGCTAAGGAAAATGAGCTGCTGGACAAACGGGATACCTTGTTAAAAATTGACAGAATAATAACCTATGCATTATATACATTAACTGAGGGTCCTGTTGGTTCTAAACATCAAGGTACTCCGCTATTCGGTCGATGGACCAACTAGTAGAATCAGTTGATGGCGATTAAGACCAGCTTAATCACAATTAAACCTTTAACATTTATTAATCATAAATCTATTAAAGAACCACAGACTCATTTTAGAATTAGAATATAATTTTATCTAAAATTCATAAAGCAAATAAGTAAAATTCTTTATTAAGTAAAACATTTAGAAATATCAATAATCATTTTAAAAAGATTTTTAGGAAAAGATACAATTACTCATTACCCTTGGCCATAGGGCGATGACAAGAATGGTTCACCAAAAGAAGATGAACCGCAGATCACAGGATAGGACTCCCAAACTGACTGACTGTCCCGCTAACCTCCTCGGACGCAATCACCTCCCGGGCAAATTCCCGCAACGATCTCGTTCCTTCCCCAGTCAAAGTTCAAAGCCCAAAACGACAGAGTCTCTCGCAGCATCAAGGTGGAAAAATGAAAAGCAAGTTTTTTTTTCACAATGTAAGAGCAGACTCTCTTATACCCTATTCTCTGGCTCACTACACTTAAAAGTTGCAATCCTTAGGGGCAAAAATCATGCTAATTGGTCCATTGGAGGGGTGGTGATGGTCACCTCATCGCCCTCCTTGTTCGAGCCGGTTTGGGGACAATAAAGCACACAATAAGTCTCATGATCACGGTGTCCAAAAGTGGTCCAATTTGTTCCTCCATTTTGTAACAATCTTTGATGGTCACACATTAGTTCATCCCCTGTCGCTCGTCTTTCTCATCCGTTCCCAGGCATATATGCTGAACACTTGGCACGCTCCTCATTGCAGGTCAGATTGGCCTTGACATCTCTCACTCCGAGCACAGGCCGCATACACGTGACTGGAGCATTCATACTGAGTCGGCGCGGAGGCCATCTTATTCAGCGCACGCGATCTCGTCCTTTCCAGCGGCCATTTTAGAAGCATGGCCTAGCAGGCCCGAGCGAAACTAATATAAGAACAAACACAATAGAAATTAAAATATGGAAAATAAGCCTTTCTGTTTACCACCCGCCATTCTAAAGACCCGTGTTAGATATTACCTAGCAGAAGCGACATTTAAAGCCATTTTACTTACCATCTGCATTCTTTGCCACAATACAACTCTATTACGCAACACAAATCATGCAATTTACCCTATTTACTACGCAAATCACAATACTAATGCTATTTTGCTTCATATTTGTAAATAGATTAGAATTTGCGATGCCAGCGATTTCCCACGTGTAATGTTTAATAAAAGGTGCATTTTGTTGATTAATCCATGCATTTCAAACAGTTAGTGCCATTAATTGTTATGGGGTCATTAACTTCAAAGGGGTACAAAATTATTTTGTTTCCCCTGCTCCATCAGGGCCTTTAACAACTGGTATAGCCTGAGGCAGAAGGGCTATAAGGCTATTAGAACATTCCACCCACTAAGGGTAGAATGTTCTAAATTAAAAATGGAGAAACAAAAAGACAATCATTGGAATGTTGGAGCTCCGGGCTTATACCAGCCATTATAAGCCCAGAGCAACTCCATTGTCTTCAATGGAGCTCCCAACATTCCAATGTTCTAATAGAGAGGTATAATAAATACAGAAACACCCTGACCCCCTAGGTCTGCTCAGGGGGTCCCACAAGGACCCCCTGGGCAAAAAAAAATTTTTTTTTTTAAATCGGCAGGATGCGCTCAAGGTGCGCGAATCCTGCCGGAGCAATCGAGCGCGGTCTCCGCGCTCGATGTTAGTGGCCCCCGGGTGGCCCAAGTCCCGGGGGCATGCTGAGGGGGTTAATTTTATGTGTGGGGGCCTCTAAGGGCCCCCAAGCCCGAGGACCACCACCCCCGGGGCTTTATGTACAATGGTGCGGGAGGGCTCTGAGCCCTCCCGCAGCCCGAGACCACCACCTCCCCGGGGCTTCTTTTTTTATTAAAAACCTGTGTGGGGGCTCCAGCCCCCACACGCCGAGACCACCACCTCCCGGGGCACTAAGAAAAATTACAATGGGGGTCCGTTTTGGACCCCCAGAGCCCAGGGACCACCACCTCCCGGGGCTGTGCACTGAATGGGAGGGGGCCGCGCGGCCCCACTCCTGGAACCCTTGATGGCCCTGGGGACCACCACCCCCAGGGCCGGCTCCTGCAGTGTCCCGAGGTGCCTACCCCGGGACACTGCTGTTTGCAATGACAGGACGGGAGCCTCGCGGCTCCCGTCCTGTCATTACAAACTTGCTTTGGATATTGGAAGAGAGAGCAGGAAACCTGCTCTCTCTCCAATATCCAAAGCCGACTGCTTTCCACATGGGGAGCTGCATCTTAGCAGCTCCCCATGTGTCAGCTATGCCGGCTCCCGTAGGACACGGGGAGCCGGCGGGACTGTGGGGGATTGGGGACCCCCACAGTCCCCCAACGAGAGGCCAGCCCGGGGGATGGGGTCCCCGGGGCAAGTAGTGGCCCGGGAGGGGGCCACGCGGCCCCCCTCCCCCAAAATTTTTTTTTTAAAACGATCGGGCCCGCAGGCCCCGCCCCCTTCCTTCACCACTCTGCAAGCGCGCCCCTGGCGCGTTTGCAGAGAGGCAATTCCCCTTGAATACTGGGGGTCCCTGGGGGCCAACTAGCCCACCAGGAACCTCCAGTATGCGCCAGGGGCTGCCTTGCAGAGAGGTGTACAGAGGCCACGCCCCTTTTACACCTCTCTGCAACGCAGCTCTATGGCGCTTTTGGAGGTATATGGTGGGCTAGTTGGACTCCGGGGACCCTCAGGATTCAAGGGGACTTAATCCCCCAACTTAAAACGCGCCACGGGCGCGTTTGCACAGTGGTGAAGGGAGGGCGGGGCTTGAGGTGACATGTGTGCAAACAGGCCCCGTGGCGCGTTTTAAGATGGGGAATTAAATCCCCTTCAATCCTGAGGGTCCCTGGGGGCCAACTAGCCCAACAGGTACATCCAGAAAGCGCCACAGAGCTGCGTTGCAGAGAGGTGTAAAAGGGGTGTGGCCTCTCTACACGTCTCTGCAACGCAGCCCCTGGCGCATATTGGAGGTTCCTGGTGGTCTAGTTGGCCCCTAGGGACCCTCAGGATTCAAGGGAACTTAATCCCCCAACTCAAAACGCGCCACGGGCGCGTTTGCAAGATGTCACCTCAGGCCCCGCCCCCTCCCTTCACCATTGTGCAAATATTCCTCTAAAATCAGCCGAAATACGAATTCCGATTTACTCACCTGTTATCAGGAGAGACCTCAGTGCTGCATCTTTCAGCCCAGTACTGATCCTCAAAAGTAATTTTAACCGTACTTACCGGTAATTTGAATTTCCTTCATAGGCTAACATTGACTGGTTTCACTTGGAAATTCTTCTAAGTGTGGAGTTTTGGAACTTTAAAATATTCCTCTAAAATCAGCCGAAATACGAATTCCGATTTACTCACCTGTTATCAGGAGAGACCTCAGTGCTGCATCTTTCAGCCCAGTACTGATCCTGAAAAGTAATTTTAACCGTACTTACCGGTAACTTGAATTTCCTTCATAGGCTAACATTGACTGGTTTCACTTGGAAATTCTTCTAAGTGTGGAGTTTTGGAACTTTAAAATATTCCTCTAAAATCAGCCGAAATACGAATTCCGATTTACTCACCTGTTATCAGGAGAGACCTCAGTGCTGCATCTTTCAGCCCAGTACTGATCCTGAAAAGTAATTTTAACCGTACTTACCGGTAACTTGAATTTCCTTCATAGGCTAACATTGACTGGTTTCACTTGGAAATTCTTCTAAGTGTGGAGTTTTGGAACTTTAAAATATTCCTCTAAAATCAGCCGAAATACGAATTCCGATTTACTCACCTGTTATCAGGAGAGACCTCAGTGCTGCATCTTTCAGCCCAGTACTGATCCTGAAAAGTAATTTTAACCGTACTTACCGGTAACTTGAATTTCCTTCATAGGCTAACATTGACTGGTTTCACTTGGAAATTCTTCTAAGTGTTGATTTTTGAAACATACAAATATTCCTCTAAAATCAGCCGAAATCCGAATTCTGATTTACTCACCTGTTATCAGGAGAGACCTCAGTGCTGCATCTTTCAGCCCAGTACTGGTCCTGAAAAGTAATTTTAACCGTAAGTAACTTGAATTTCCTTCCATAGGCTAACATTGACTGGTTTCACTTGGAAATTCTTCTAAGTGTGGAGTTTTGGAACTTTAAAATATTCCTCTAAAATCAGCCGAAATACGAATTCCGATTTACTCACCTGTTATCAGGAGAGACCTCAGTGCTGCATGTTTCAGCCCAGTACTCATCCTCAAAAGTAATTTTAACCGTACTTACCGGTAACTTGAATTTCCTTCATAGGCTAACATTGACTGGTTTTCAGCAAAAAAGTTTCAAAGTGTTGATTTTCACAAACTACAAATATTCCTTAAAAATCGCCTGTATGACTTAAACGCATTCTTTCAACTGTTTACAGGAGATGCACCAGTGCTGGATCCAGGATCCAACACTGAGTAAGAAAAAGTAACGATAACAGTTTTTACCTGCTAAGTGAATTTCCTTCCATAGGATAACATTGGTGATTCTATGAGAAAAAGTTTCAAAGTGTCAACTTTTAAAATACAATAATATTCCTTAAAAATCACGACTGTAACCAAAACGCTTTTACTCAACTGTTTACAGGAGATGTACCAGGACTGAATCTAGGATCCAGTCCTGTGGTTACAAAAGTAATCCATAAAGTAACTAATTGCATTTAACTAGAAATTCACATTGAGCTGAATGTTGCATTGTGTTTGAAAATGTGTTGCCCATTGCAACAACTGTAACTACTGTACTTAAAAGTCTATTGCCTATCTGCAAAGTATTTAAACTAAAGTAATTCATTCTGAGAAAGTATTTTTTGTAATGTAATGTATAATGTAATTACAATGTAATTTGACAAATAAAATATGTAAAAAAAAATTGTTTCTAAAAATGTAGTAAATCAGTATGAAAAAATTAATATAACAATTAATACATTTAAAAATTGTCATTTACAAAACCTTTGAAATTCACTGAAAAAACCGTAGGTTTCAGGCACGTTATAGTTAGAAATTAGCATTTAAAAAACCTTTGAAATTCACTGAAAAAACCATAGGTTTCAGACACGT
The DNA here is from genome assembly GCA_963921515.1 of Calotriton arnoldi. Classification (NCBI taxonomy): domain Eukaryota; kingdom Metazoa; phylum Chordata; class Amphibia; order Caudata; family Salamandridae; genus Calotriton; species Calotriton arnoldi. Next base: position 9,330 of record CAWUFW010020395.1, read on the forward strand.
TATAGTTACAAATTAGCATTTAAAAAACCTTTGAAATTCACTGAAAAAACCATAGGTTTCAGACACGTTATAGTTACAAATTAGCATTTAAAAAACCTTTGAAATTCACTGAAAAAACCATAGGTTTTAGGGACAGTTATAGTTACTTGGACATTGCACTCGTACAAAACCCGTGAAATTCCCCGTTATAGTTAGTTCAGCTAACTATAACTCGCGCCCATAATGCACTGCTGATGACGTCACATATTACATCACTCATGACATGGTCAGTGACATCACTGATGACATCACTGATGACATCTCAAATGACATCACTGATGACATCATCCACGTGATAATCTGATGCACCTCCTCACACCCTAATATAATCTTTGATACACCCACTCTAAATTACAGACTGCCATTCGCAAAACCATAGACACTCCAACACCAATAACTACATACCCACTCACTGATTCTTAGGTCTACACACACACATCCACTCACTCACCCGTACAGTCACTCATACTTACGGTCACTCAGTACAGGACTATCATATGCACTCTTACTCCTATATAGACACTCAAACAACGCCACTCATCCATAGAGATACTCACACACCTAGTCAGTCATGCAAATAATTAAACACACTGCCATTTACTCACCTATACAGTTATACACACACCAGCTCACTTACTCATACAAATAGTAGCACATTGTTACGCTCTTATACAATCACTGATACAAGCACACAATCATCCATACAGCCACTATCACAATCACTCACTCTTGCTTATAGCTATTTATATACTCCAACACACATATATACTGCCTTTCACATATGTAGTTACTCACACATGTACCACTGGGACGTACATTCACTCACTAACACACTCTTACACACACTTACCCACCCATACAGTCTATCACAGATGCACTCTTGAAACCATCCACCCAGTGAATCACCCACTCACACATCTATGCACAGAGTTGCACACACCCTCCCACACAAACACTCAGGCACCCATACAGATACTCAGACAAGCATTCAATAACTCATATAGAAAATCATTTAGCTATTCACAAACACATGCAGCCACTTACACAGCAACAGACAGACGGATACAGACATACACCCAGTTTAGTCACTAACCCATGCATTCAGTAAGATACGTTAAATCACTCACTTATAGAGTCAGTCACGCACCTACTAAATCATCCATACAGACACTTAGACACCCACTCATTCTTCAATACGTCTTTTCCTATATATTTTAAAAATATTTAAACTTTACAGAAACACACAGTCACTGGATGATGTCATCAGTGATGTCATTTGAGATGTCATCAGTGATGTCATCAGTGATGTCACTGACCATGTCATGAGTGATGTAATATGTGACATCATCAGCAGTGCATTGCGGGGCGCGAGTTATAGTTAGCTGAACTAACTATAACGGGGGAATTTCACGGGTTTTGTACGAGTGCAATGTCCAAGTAACTATAACTGTCCCTAAAACCTATGGTTTTTTCAGTGAATTTCAAAGGTTTTTAAATGCTAATTTGTAACTATAACGTGTCTGAAACCTATGGTTTTTTCAGTGAATTTCAAAGGTTTTTAAATGCTAATTTGTAACTATAACGTGTCTGAAACCTATGGTTTTTTCAGTGAATATATATATATATATATATATATATATATGATTTTTTTTCACTGAAAAAACAAAGGTCAAATTGATGTTATTGTTTAGTGAGGTATGATAAGATCCAATTTTGTGTTTTTTTTTTTAAAACATAAAAATTCTTTGAAAGAAAAAGAGATTTACTTACCTCAAATATACTGACCATGCGTGATTTAAAAAAAAATGCATGGTAAAGGATGTCTTGGAAAGAAATGCATGGTAAAGGCATAAATCCGTTGCATCATGTGAGAGGGGGCTTAAAGGAGCAGCTTCTGTGAAGGTGGTGGGTCCTTGAGCCCAGTACTCACACGAGTTATGGCGGGGCCACAGACGAGGGGGACTTTGTGCCGAGCACTAACTCACCCACCCCAAAAACACAAACAAAAGTTGGCAAGGCTGCCACTTGTGGGATGGGTTCTATAACTCCAGATGAAAATCACTTGTGACCAGCCCCCAAACACGAGCTGTAACCCTACTCTTCCTAGGTGATTCCAGATCATGTTATCTCCCACCGAGTGATATGAATCCTCATAAGGAGATTGTGTGAGCAGCTATCATGTGATACACGGTGAACGATGTGACCGGTCTCCAAACATGAGCTGGAGCCCCACTCTGTGTTGGGGTTTCCAGCTCACTTTATCTGCCACTGTGTGATATTAGCTTCTCGTTGGGAGATTATGTGAGCAGCTGATATCATGTGACACACGGTCACCGATGTGACCACCCTCCAAACACGAGCTGAAACACCAATCGGTTTAGGTTTTTCAGCTCACTCACTGTGTAATATGTACTCCTCATCAGGTGCTCATGTAGGCGGAGCTGATAGCATGTGATACACGGTGACACATGAACAACTTCTAAAGATGTGCTGGAACACCACTCTGCATTAGGGTTTCCAGCTCACTTTATCTACCACTGTGTGATATTGGCTCGTCATCAAGAGATCATGTGAGCAGAGCCGACATTGTGTGACACATGGTAGCAACATCACATGTGTTGTCAGGTCTAAGTGAAAGGCCAAAACATAGCTGCCAGAGAGGGCAGCTATGTTTTGAAAAGAAGTCCAGAACCAAGTACATGGACACTGACTCTGTCACTTCACCTGAGGTTGAAGATAAAATTGTGGAAACATACCATTTTGTGCAGACGCCCCTTGTACTATTGCTGGACACCGCTCATCCTTCATGTTGCTTTTTGCCAGCCCCCCAAAAACACAAGCCTTAACTTTGTCTTCAGGAGGTCATATTGCTCCACTGCTCACTTCATGTACAAGGTACACCACAAAGCTGTGTGCTTTCCACCACTGTAGGAAACGCGCGTAGTCTGGGAGGACACGGTTGTACATCAGTTTGAGAGTGGATCCTTTTGTTTCTTATACACCACAAAGCTTGTCTCGGCATCTGGCTCTGCCTGTGGCCATATGTTCCTCATGTAAATAATATCTAACCCCTTTATTATGTTCTATTGAATAACATGGGTTTTGGAAGCTATAATGGTGATGTTAAACAATGGAAGACATAACATGAAAGCTTGAGCTTTGCACCAATGGGATTAAGGGTCTTCCTTGTATAATGCAAGTGAGGTTCACAATCTTTGTACAGCAGTTTACCACCACTGAACCCCTGGATCAGAGCAATCAGAGCGATGGGAATAGACACCATCCCTTCACACTGGAAGTTCATGAGCCTTTCAGATAACTTGTCTTCTAGTTCTTCGGGCTCTGGAACCTGAAACTTTACATCATCTGCCTCCTTGCTGAGGTGGCTTCATCTCAAATATGACTCTTTCCTGATCTGTCCTCTCCTGGATCTTTCTGTCCCTAAATCTCACTGGATGATGAGAGAAACAATAAACAACGTTCCTCTCAGCAGCCACAGATCTCACCAACCCACCTAAGCTGCAGGGAAGTGTCTGGTAGTGTCAGTTGTGTTCCTTGAGCTGTTCCCACAGTGGTAGATGCCTTGTACTGAGGACATTGTGTTGAACTTGTGAGGTGTGATTATCACTTACACTGCAGTGTTAAGGAACACAACTCAGAGTTGGGAGTCCACCACAAGTCAGGAGCTGGAGCCATGAGTCCAGCTGAAGTGAAGAGTCAGAGTCAGGAGTCCGGCTGAACTCAGGAGATAGAGTCAGGAGTCCAGCAGAAGTGAAGAGTCAGAGTCAGGAGTCCGGCTGAACTCAGGAGATAGAGTCAGGAGTCCAGCTGAACTCAGGAGATAGAGTCAGGAGTCCAGCTGAAGTGAACAGTCAGAGTCAGGAGTCCGGCTGAACTCAGGAGATAGAGTCAGGAGTCCGGCTGAACTCAGGAGATAGAGTCAGGAGTCCGGCTGAACTCAGGAGATAGAGTCAGGAGTCCGGCTGAACTCAGGAGATAGAGTCAGGAGTCCGACTGAACTCAGGAGATAGAGTCAGGAGTCCAGCAGAAGTCGGAGTACGAAATCCAGCTGAAGTCTGGAATAAGAGTCTAGAGTCCACCGCAGGTCAGGTGTCCAGCAGATGTCAAGGGAAACAGTCAGGAGTCCAGCAGAAGTCTAGAGTAAATGTCCTGCTGAAGTCCAGAGTGTGAGTCCAAGGTCCAGCTGAAGTCCAAATGAACTCAAGAGTGAGAGCTAGGACTCTAGAAGAAGTCAGGAGTCAGAGTATAGCAGAAGTCAGAGTCAGGATTCAAAAAGTATCAGAGTCAGGAGTCCAGCTAAAGTAAGAGTCATGAGTCCAGCTGAAGTGAAGAATCAGAGTCAGGAGCCCAGCAGAACCCAAGAGACAGAGTCAGGAGTCCAGCAGAAGTCAGGGACTGGAGTCCAGCAGAAATCAGAGTCCTGAATCCAGCTGAAGTGAAGAATCAGAGTCAAGAGTCCAGCAGAACTCAGGAGACAGAGTCAGGAGTCCATAAGAAGTCAGGGTCTGCAGTGCAGCAGAAATTAGTTTTCCATTTAGAAGGACTATGACCACTGCTGGAAAGTTGGGGGAGCCTAGTGGATCCCAGTTCCAGAAGCTATTTCTGAGCCAGATTCCCAGGGAAATATTCTGAATTTGTAGTGGTGTCATTTTGAGACACCAGGACATACTTCAAGTCCAGCTGAAGTCCAGAGTCTGAGTCCAGAGTCCAGCTGAAGTCCAGTTGTAGTCAAGATTGACATCCAGGACTCTAGAAGAAGTCAGGAGTCAGGAGCCCAGCTGAAGTCAGAGTCATGAGTCCAGTTAAAGTGAAGAGCCAGCGTCAGTAGTCTGGCAGAACTCAGGAGACAGAGTCAGGAGTCCAGCAGAAGTCAGAGTCAGGAATCCAGCTGAAGTCTGGAGTCAGTCTAGAGTCCACCACAGGTCAGGTGTTGGAGTCATGAGTCTGGTTGAAGTCAGTCAGAGCCAGGTGTCCAGCAGAAGTCAAGAGAAAGAGTCAGGAGTCCAGCTGAAGTCATCTGTCATAGTCAGGAGAACAACTGAAGTCTGGAGTCAGAGTCCAGCATCCACGGCAAATCAAGTGTTGGAGTCAGAAGTCCAGTGAACTCAGTAGTCAGAGTCAGGAGTCCAGCAGAAGCATTCAATCTGAGTCAGGAGTCCAGTTGACGTCCTGAGTCAGAGTCTGGAGTCCACCACAAGTCAAGTGTTGGAGTCATGAGTCCGGCTGAAGTTAGAGCCAGGTGTTCAGTAAAAGTCAAGAGAAAGAGTCCAGAGTCTAGCTGAAGTCTGGATTGAAATTCCAGCTGAAGTCCAGAGTCTGAGTACAGAGTGCAGCTGAAGTCCAATTGAAATCAGGAGTGAGAGCCAGGACTCTAGAAGAAGTCAGGAATAAGAGTATAGTAGAAGTCAGAGTCAGGATTCTAGAAGAAGTCAGAGTCATTACTCCACCTGGAGTCAGAGTCATGAGTTCAGCTGAAGTGAAGAGTCAGAGTCAGGAGTCCAGCTGAAGTGAAGAGTCAGGAGCCCAGCAGAACCCAGAAGACAGAGTCAGGAGTGCAGCAGAAGTCAGTGTCAGGAGTCCAGCTGAAGTGAAGAGTCAGGGTCAGGAGTCCAGCAGAAGGTAGAGTCAGGAGTCCAGCTGAAGTGAAGAGTCAGGGTCAGGAGTCCAGCAGAAGGTAGAGTCAGGAGTCCAGCTGAAGTGAAGAGTCAGAGTCAGGAGCCCATCAGAACCCAGGTGACAGAGTCAGGAGCCCAGCAGAACCCAGGAGAGAGAGTCAGGAGTCCAGCTGAAGTCAGAGTCAGGAGTCCAGCAGACGTCAGAGTCAGGAGTCCAGCTGAAGTCAGAGTCAGGAGTCCAGCAGACGTCAGAGTCAGGAGTCCTGCTGAAGTCAGAATCAGCAGTCAAGCAGACGTCAGAGTCAGGAGTCCAGCTGAAGTGAAGAGTCAGAGTCAGGAGCCCAGCAAAACCCAGGAGACAGAGTCAGGAGTCCAGCTGAAGTTAGAGTCAGGAGTCCAGCTGAAATCAGAGTCAAGATTTAATCTGAAGTCAGAGTCAGGAGTCCAGCAGACGTCAGAGTCAGGAGTCCAGCTGAAGTCAGAGTCAGGAGTCCAGCTGAAGTCAGAGTCAGGAGTCCAGCAGACGTCAGAGTCAGGAGTCCAGCTGAAGTCAGAGGCAGGAGTCCAGCAGACGTCAGAGTCAGGAGTCCAGCTGAAGTGAAGAGTCAGAGTCAGGAGCCCAGCAGAACCCAGGAGACAGTCAGGAGTCCAGCTGAAGTTAGAGTCATGAGTCCAGCTGAAGTCAGAGTCAGGAGTCTAGCTGAAGTCAGGGTCAGGAGTCCAGCAGAAATGAGTTTTCTTTTTAAACGGAAGGTAGAGTTATGTACTGTGACCACTGCTGGAAAGTGGGGGGAACCTGGTGCATCCTAGATCCAGCAGCTATTTCTGAACCGGATCCTCAGGAAAATATTCTGAATTTGCCCTGGTGTCATTTTTCGACACCGGGACGTAATATAGCAGCACCTACATGGTGTCCGAGCAGCAATCTCAGCAGCGAAGGGGGTTTCTTATATTTATTTCAAACCAGTTCTAACACAAAGGGTCGTTAGTCCTTCTTTTGTTGAACTGTCATTTTGGCTGGGAGCCATCTGGAGGCTCACAACTGGATGCCAAAGAAAAGAAGGCTCATAGCTTTGTACTTCACAAGTACTATAGAGAAACCATGAGTTGGAGGAGGTTAATGACTTTGTTCAAAGAGATGTGCATGACTGTAAGAACGCAAGATGTATCTGTGTGTATGAGTAATTACAATAATATTGATTGAAAAGGCACCTACTATTTTTTTAATTATTTTACAGCGCTACTCATCCCTGTGTAAGGTGTCGGTGAGCTTTACATCACACACAGAGGCACAATGAATGAATGAATGAAAGAAATTAAATTTCTATAGTGCGTTACTACCCTGAGGCCTCGTAGTGCTTAGGACAGGACAGGCAGAATCATGGCAAGTTAGTGTGTAGTACTAAAAAGATAAGTTTTAAGGAGTTTACGGAAGGTCTGTAAGTTAGGTTCCATGCGAAGAGTAGAGGGAAGAGAATTCCAGAGATTAGTAGCATTCAGGGAAAAGGAACGTCTGCCCCATCTGGATCTGCGTACTTTCCTTGTGGTAGCAAGGAAAGCGGAGCTGGAACGAAGACTCCTTGAAGGTTGATAAGGAGTGACCAGGGGATGGATAATGGCAGGGCCAGTTTTCCAGATGGCTCTGTGGGCCAGGCACATGGCCTTAAATCGTATTCGGGACTTGATTGGGAGCCAGTGAAGTTTTCTCATTGCGGGTTTTGCTGATTGTCTCCGAGGAATCTGGAGGAGTAGGCGAGCCGCACAATTCTGGATCACTTGTAATTTTTGAGTAGTGGCCTGAGGGCGCCCAGATACAAGGCGTTCCCGTAATCCAGGCGGGACAAGATGAGGGCTTGCACCATAATCCTTCGCGCCTGGAAGGGGAGTAAAGGAAGAATTTTCCTTAACATCCTCATCAGGCCAAAACAAGTAGCTGAGAGCTTGGTGGCTTGATAATTGAAATTTAAGGAGCTGTCAAGCCACATGCCTAGGCTCTTAATCTGGTGCTTTGGGGCAGGCATAGTGCCTAGACAAATCGGCCATAAGAATGCCGAGGAGGGTGATGGAGCTTTGCCCAGGAACATCAATTCAGTTTTGTCCCCATTTAGCTTAAGGTGAGATAGATCCATCCATTCGGTTACCGCCTCTAGGCAATTGCCCAGAGCGCAAGATGAACCCTCCGGGTGGTTTAATGCCACAACCAGTTGGGTATCATCTGCGTAGGTGATAATTTTTATGCCGAATGGACGTACTATCTCTGCCAAAGTCGCCATATAGGTGTTAAAAAGTGTGGGGCTCAGGGAGGAACCCTGGGGAACCCCACAGCTAAGAGGCCATCGGTTTGATGTAAAAGTACCCTCAAAGACCTGAAAGAATCGGTCCTTTAAGAAGGACTGGATCCATGTGAGAGCCCGGTGTGTTACTCCAAGATTTTTAATCGCTCCAGCAAGATGTTATGATCAACAGTGTCGAAGGCGGCACTGAGGTCTAGCAAAATAATTGCTGCTGAGCCACCCTGATCCAAAAGTCTCCTTGCTTCCTCTGTTACTGCCAGAAGGGCCGTCTCTGTCCCAAGCCTGGGACGAAATCCTGTCTGGGAATCGTGGAGCAGGTTGTTAGACTCCAGATAGTGAACTAGAGTAGAGTTTATATGTCTCTCAGTCAGCTTGCTCAGCCAGGGAAGGAGAGAGATAGGTCGATAGTTGGACAATAAAACATAAAAGTGTGTACATCAATGTATAGGAAATAACATAGAACAATGAGGGTTGTCAGGTGTAGGAATCACATATTGTCCATATCTGTTGACATTATATGTTAAGAGTGAATATTTGGGAGAAGACGAAAGTCAGGATATAAAACGCAGCGCAGTGACTGTGGTTCTCTGTACTATAAACTACCAGGATTAGTTCCAGGAAGAACGCTTCTTTGAAAAATTAGAGTAACAACAGATTGCAAAATAAATCAATGAGGATCAAAACCCATGACTTGCAGTTTGCATGCAGCTCCTTGATGCTGGTAAATAGATCAAGGCGCTATAGCAGAGGGATTGCTATTTTTGAACTGTAAGTAGCAACATGATCTCAGTGTGAAAAGCAGTAACCCTCTCACCTATCTGCATAAAATACAAACCTGTGATCTGCATGTTACACTGTGCAATTTGCAGCAGGCACATTAACCCTTTGTGCTACTTTATGACTCAAAACTGTGACTGGACAAAACACTGAGCTCTCCTGGAACTGGGGTGACCACTAGAGAGGTCTCACCAAGATTACACTCCGCTCAAGATTGTCTTAACCCTACAAGACATTATAAAATGCACTCTCTTTGTGACCAATTAAGCAATGTAGAACAGATTTACTCTCACATTTGTCCTTCTTGTCAATTTCTTTGCAGAATATATATATTTTTTAAATAAAAGTACAAGTTGACTGGTGACGCTCCGCCCTTCGTCGCATCACCCCCTTTCTTTGCCACACCTTGACCCCCAGTTTATGGGTTCCCGGGGTAATTGCAGCACTGACCGTGCCCTGTTTAATGTCAGTGCAAACATTAACCTCAGTCCAACCTGAACAGGCTTCACCCCGAGCCCAGGGGAGGGGGGGAGGCCGCATCTCTGCCTCTGAGGTCACGTGTCCCAGGGCCACGGGCAGTAAATGTACCGACGGGTTTGAAAAGCCCCTGCTGCGCCCGCTTCATTCTACATGTACCAACACATTTATGCATTTACCTCTGTACCCGGTGCGCGCCGTTGCCATGGAGACAGGTCTGAAGACCGAGCATTATCAATTCAAAGAACATTAATGCATTTACGGTAATCGGTGTGTAAATGGGGGTACATTTCACCCTCCAGGAGGTTTCTTTGTCGCTCCTGCTCGGTGTCAAAGACAAGTAACGGTGCGGCTCGCGTGGGGCAGACGAGGAGGCTTTCTACGGCCGAAGGACAGAGGCTGAAGTAAAATAAATGGAAAATAGCATTTAATGTCATACGTTGGTTCTGTTAAATATGTGAAACTATTCCTAACCACATGTTTATCGCGTGCATAGGTCAGCACGAGCGACCAGATGCGGAATGTCCCCTGCAGAGATGACTTTTGGAGGCGCATCCTTACATATGGATCAGGCGCGGAGAGCACATGTGGAACTCCAAGTGTCCCGCCATGTATGCACAGAGATCACATGTAGATCACGAGTTTAAGTAGAGAGATCACTGCTGGACACACCCACCGGTCTCCTAGTACAGAGATAGCATGTTAAGGACATACGTGGATTGTGTAGAAGACACACTTCAGTCTCCAGGTACAACGATCACACGTTGAATCGGCTCAAAGGCCTGCAGGAGCGGAGATCGTGCTGAGCACGTGCGTGATCACCGTAGGCGGAGCTCGACCCCTCGGGTTTCTGAGGGAGTCTACAGTAGCGGTCCTTGGTAGGAGTGCCGGCCGGGCGGTGACTGGGGCGGGGGTAGTAAACCACGGATTACAGCCGAATACAGGTAAGTAAACATTTAAATAAATAAAACGAATTTCGTTGCGCGCACTGCATCGCATTTGGCGATGCAGCGCTCACAACGAAATTCGTTTTATTTATTTAAATGTTTACTTACCTGTATTGGGCCTTAATCCGTGGTTTACTACCCCCCCACCCTGCCCCTCCCCCACCCCACGTCACCGCCTGGCCGGCACTCCTACCACCGACCGCTACTGGAGTGAGAGCTCTTTTGTCACGGGTTCAAGCACATATAGTGAAGTAAAAGTCAAGTGTCTCCCCCATAGATGGTGAGCAGCGTGTACAGACCCCGTTTGTTTTATGATTCTTTTCAATGAAACCAAACCGTGAACCACAACCAGTCACAGAGCTGCGCCAGGTTCTGCCTACGCCTGTCCTTACTTAAGGGCACAGATTTTGATTGACAGGTGACGTCACCAGTGTCCTTCTCAGCTGACGTCTCGCCTGGACATGTAATGGCCAGCGAGAGTCGTGCCTGCATCTGATCCGTGTTTCACAAGGTCCACTGGTTCTACAGGCTCCGCTGTGGGCGTGGCCTTGAGGCATCGACGTGGGCAGACCCTGCAGTGCCAGGCGAGTCCTTTGCCAGATGCCATCCAAGAACAAAACTTTAATTTGCAACCAATGCTGCTTGTCCCATTTCCTGTCACACACTTATCAGAAGTGGTGCAAATGGATTTTACCTTTTTGCATACGTGAACGAGCGCTATGTTTGGGAAGGTGAGTGGGGAAAACGGTGCCCTCCATACCTCGTCTATTCTCACCACGTGTCACAGAAATATCTCCAGGACACATGTGTCATTGTCATGTGTGCTGAGGTGAGGGTCAGAAATGCTTTACCATCTTTTAAAGAACTTGGGGCAGGGGGTGCACGCTCCCCAGAGCCAGGGAGGGGGCTTTCCCCTGTCCCAACAGTAAGTCTGAGCTCAGAAATCTCAGCACGTAAAATGTTCTTGGCTAAAAAGTCTAGAGTGGCTGAGAGTTTGATGCGGCCGGGCCTCCTTGGCAGCTCTGCACTTATCAATGAAAATGTTCTCTGAGAACTGAGGGTCAAAATATAAAATTGGGGTCAGAGTGCTCTCTACATCTTGTCCATGAAGAGAGCTGTAGAGATATGGAGCAATCTCTACGCAGAAGAATTTGAAACAGTAAATGGATTGAAAAAGGCTTTTCAGAGACAATTAGGCTGCAGCAGTTCAGAGTAAGTGGGAATAGATGGAGGGAACCTATAAGATCTGTGTAGGGGAGCATTAAGGTGTAGAGTTTTTACCCTGGATACTTTATGAACATTTTCATAAACCTGTGAGCTTCACATAACTTTTAAACATTAAAAAGTTTAAATTATGAGAGACTACTCTCCAAAAGTAGGTATGGCAGAAATAAAATCTAATTAAAAAGCACCCTTGTAGGTTGAGAATTCACTCCCCCAACATGTATTTTCCAGAAATAGTTTAACAAAAGGGCACATTTTATGAACTTTGCAAAGTTTAGCAACCTTCGGAAAGCACAACCTTTCTAAACTTCACAAAACCTTTGAAACACCTTGTAACATCCATCACAGGAATGGGTAAACCATCTGAGGAAGGAGTTCCCTTGTGCTGCCAGTGTCAGGGTCGGACAAGGACAGAAAGTGGGCCCCAGCACCAAAATACAAGTGGCCCCCATCTGCAACTTAGGAAAGCGATGCAAGCTGTCTGGGTGGTCTAGGAGGGGTCAGGAACTGCAGGAACCTGTGCTTGAGTCAGGAAGTGTTTGTGGTAATACCAGTGAAACCCAAGAGCGAAATACACTTTTCCTATCAAAAAGATTAAAACATTGACTCCGCCCTTCTGTTCTACCCACAAAGTGCATTACGTTCATCGCCACTGCCTTCCATGAGGTAACAGCATCCACCACGCACTTTACTCATTCCTTCATCTTATCCCCTTCTTTTCCTGTCTAGTGATCTAATATTTCTACCTTTACTGTCCCCCTCATTCCTTTAGGTGACTGCGCCATCTTATTCTGGATTCCACAATGGATTATACGCGGTGCTTTGCTGCAGGCACATGAACCCTCCAAGATGCTTAAGGAATACTCAAGCCTGTGAGCAGCAGATTACAAACAGATCTCTTCAGCAAGTGCATTAACCACCTGAGCAATGAAATGGAAGCATTACCGTAAGAAGTGCGACATGCCCACAGATCATCAGGTGCCGTCACCCCCTCAGCAAGTGCCTGCACTCTCTAAGACAGCTTACTAGAAGAAGCACTTCTCCAGCCCATACAACTGCCATGCCCCTTTGGTGGCCCTTTGTATTTAACTGAGGACAACAAGGAGATGAGAGACGTAAAACCTACTGCAAACTCGGGCCCAGAGTTATTCAAATTTGACACAGTTCAACGCAGCATCAAATGGGGTGGGCAGGAATACGCCACCTTTATCAAGATATGGCGCTTTCCTGCTCTCTCCGTGCACTAGCGCACTCGCACAGGCAGGAACGCGCCACCTTTATCAAGATATGGCGCTTTCCTGCTCTCTCCGTGCACTAGCGCACTCGCACAGGCAGGAACGCGCCACCTTTATCAAGATATGGCGCTTTCTTGCTCTCTCCGTGCACTAGCGCACTCGCACAGGCAGGAGGGCCACCTTCCTGCACAAACACAATCCTCAGAGGCTTTTTCCTCTTTCAATTCTTTGCACGGGTCCATGCACCCATTCAAACGAGTGAAGGACCCCTTGATGTTACGCTGATGCTAGCTGTGTTCTGGTGCGATCTGTAATACAGGCGGTATCACACAAGAGTCTTCAGCCTTCTCTGTACTGCCAAAGTGCACCAGGGGCAAAGAACACAAGCACAGAACACCCTTTGCCCCCTCACGGACACTGTGTAATTGGGCCCTGTTGAGTACATAGTGGACAAACAACATTTGGTTCGAAACCTGGCCATGTAATACTCTGTGGACTCAGCAGATGAACCTGAAATGTCCTGTCCATTTCTGGGAAGAGTAGGGGGTCTCCAGGACACCCGTGATCAGGTCATGGTTTTCAGGTCAAACAGGCGATGAGCAAGACACTCCTGGACTCCTCGCAGTTAGAATCTTGTTTGGTTAGGCAGTCCAGTCCACTGAACACTAGAGAGTATGGGGCATATTATCAAGCCAGTTATCGCTGGGGTAGCGGCACTTTTGTGCCGCTAACGTGTTTTTTTTTTATCGCCCTATTTTACCAAGCTGTCGCTAACAAGCATTAGCGACAGCTTTCCGGCGATAGCTGCCAGTTTTCCTATCGCTGTGCATGGCAGCGATAGCTTCCGCTAATGAGATGCACAGTAGGAGTTCCCTCTCAAAATTTCACGAAAAAAGTCGCTAACACACCATCGCACTATTACGAATAATGTCCCGGACCCGCGAAGAGATAAAAAAAGTCTCGCTAAGGCCCCTTAGCTGCTGGAAAATAAGACCTGACAAAAACAGGTCTAAAAATGGTAAAAATGGTGATAAAGGGAGGCATATAAGGGAGACTAGCCCAGACCCACATCTGAAGACCCACAGACGCCATGGAGGTAGTAATCATTCAGCTTGGAGTCCCACGAAGGCAACAACCACCACCGCCACTGCCACCTCCCCGAGGACCACCACCGAGGCAGCGCCAAAGAAGACAACGGGCCCTGCGCAGACGTCTCAGCCTCGCAGACCTGACGCCAGAGGATGTCATTGCCCACTACAGGCTCAAAAGTACATCCATCCAACACATCCTTAACCTGATAGGCCACAGGTTGACGCCACAAACACAGCGGAGAACCAACATGCCTCCGGAGACAAAGCTGCTGGCCGTGCTGCACATGTTGGCCTCTGGGACCTTTCAACCACCAACGGCCAGAGTCGGAGGAGTCTCACAGGCAGCCTTTTCAATCTTCCTCCCGACTGTCTTGGATGGTATACTCAGCCTGATACCCCAGCACCTTCACTTCCCCAACACTGTGCAGGAACAGATTGAGACCAAGCAAGGATTCTGCGCCATAGCCGGATTCCCACAGGTGTTGGGGGCAATTGACTGCACACATGTCCTATTTGTGCCCCCTGCGGACAGTGCACACATATACAGCAACAGAAAGCACACCCATTCAATGACTGTGCAGGCAATAGTGGACCACCGGGGACTGATCACCAATGTCATAGCCAAGTTCCCTGGGAGTGTGCATGATTCCTACATCTTCCGACAGTCCATCATCAACCAGTGCTTCCAGGATGGCACATATGGAAATGCAGTGCTAGTCGGTAAGTACTAACGTGACCCACCACATGCCTCAACTTCACAGAGATGCAAATCATAAGTGTGAGAATGTACATGTCACAATCAAACATACAACATGGTAATCAACATGCCCACATACCAGACACAACAACACCAGGAACTGTGTGAACTGTGACTAGCTATGTAGACAAACCATCCTCAAATGCTTAGCCCCTCTGCCACTCATTAGCAAATGTGGGGAGAGGTGGGAACCATGTATGTGCGATGGAGGCACCCGATCCATAATGAAAGTATGAACACATGGCCCAGTGTGTAGGTGTTGTGCTGGATAGTCGGGACTAAGCCGACCGCAGACGTGCCCATGTGGGCATATAGTGTGTTTCCGTAGCCCAGCCTGATGGCAATGACTGTGTGGGTCACTGTCTCACCCGACAATGGGGGATCCATTGGAAGGATGCATGGAGGCTGCAGAGGCAGGCGAAGCAGCTGCAGGCCACTGCGTACACCGGTAGGTACATGGAGAGGGAGGAGTCAAATACGGGGCCTAGGTACCCAGAGTTGGGGTGGGGCATCCGAAGGCGTTGGCCCACCAGGTGATGCCAAATGCTGATTGTTTTGTTACGAGGATGAGGAGTAATGTTTCCCCTGCGTATAGCATGCCCCATCTGGTGATCATCCATGTTGCAACTCACAGCAATCCTACCTGGAAGCCCAGTTTGGTGTGTGGGCATATTGTTGATGGAGAATATGAGCATTCTGTCCGGGTCAGTGGTGCTGTTTACTGGTATCCCCAAGCTTGCACCAGCTCCTCTCCATGTGTCAGCAGATGCATCAGCCAACTTTGAGGTTGTTGGTGACCAAGGTGGCATTCATTGCCTGCTGTATGTTGCAGTTGCATAGTGGGACAAGGGTGTATGCGCAGTTGGAGATACATGTCTGTAAAATGCGGCCTAGCGCCATTGGTGACGACTGCAGCATTGTGGGTGTTGCTGTTGATGGTGGTGTGTAGCATCTCCTCGATGACTGAGCTACACCAACTTTGTGGGGGCCTGCATGTGGTCAAAGGTGTCTTGGGGTACATCAACAAGGTGGTGCATGTGTAAGTGGTCAATACATGTGCGTTTAGTGGGGTCGATGAACTGGACGAAGTCTACACATGCAAAGAAGCCGTCAAAGTGTGCCCTGCCTTGTGGCTCATAGTGGTGAAGATCTGGGACAGTCTGATGTCAGCAAACATTTCCCAGAGTCAAATGGATCTTGAGTAGTCGTGGCATGTGAGTTGGAGGCTACACTCACGAATGAGTACGTAGTCCAGGGAGTGGACAGTGTTGCGTCTGATGATGCTGATGGTGTGGCTGAAGCGTTCCTGCCCTCAATGGGCCCTGCATGCGAGGGGGCTGCTGACTGTTGATTTGTGGCAGCTCGGGACAGGAAACAGCATGTGTTCTGTGGTGGGGCAGGTCTGGCAGCAGCGGCAGCAGCAGAACTGAACGTGAACCGTGTCTGGTGTGGCCTATTGCCATTTAAACGTTAACATGGCATTGACTGTGAGGAGGGTGGATGAGTGTCATCAATAGACGATAGAAGAGCCAGTCATGCAACCGCGCAGCGCACACAATCTAATTGGCTTGGGGGAGGGAGTATCAACTGTGAGGCAATGTAATTTGCAGTGACGCTGGTACTCAGTCAGAAGCAACACATGGCTAACATGAAATCCAACATAGCACAAATGACACACCACAAAACGATCAACACCAACAACACAGCCGGCACAACCAATAATGTACACATCTCGCTTTCACATGTTACAGGTGACCAAGGATATGCACTATGCCCGTGGATGATGACACCCCTCCGAAACCCCACCACCCAGGCCCAGAGGCATTATAATGCGGCCCACAGACGCACCCGGTCCATTGTGGAGCGCAGATTTGGCGTGCTAAAGTCACGTTTCCGTTGCCTGGACATCACAGGTGGCAGACTGCTGTACAGCCCTGAAATGGTCAACAAAATCATCCTTGCATGTTGTGTATTGAACAATATATGTGTGCGCACCAATGCTCCATGGATTCAAGTGCCTGCTGCACCAGACGATGACCAGGATGATGATGAAGATGCGGCAGGTGGCGCACACCCCACAGTAAATGCAGCAGGAACTGCCCGAAGGAACCGAATAATAAACAATTTCTTCAACTGAGCACGTCACATTGTGACAGTCCCCCTCCAATGTATCTCAGTGCAAAATGACCCCAATCACGGTTTGTGCCAATAAAAAACAATACACACATACCCTTTCTGCATGTTACTCTCCAGCATGAGTCCACACTCTGAAAAGTGTACGTTGCACAATAAGTGCAAAGAAAATCACAAAACTCCATTCATGCTGGGAATGTCTCCTCAGTACAGAGATGCTTTTCAGTGTGTCAAATGTGTAAGACTAGAGTCTTCATGGTGCAAATTGGGCTACCCAATTCAAAATTGTTGCGTGTCCTTTGTGTAAATCATTAAATATAGGTTGTCATCTGTGAATAAATGCACAATTGTAGTCTGTTGTCAGTGGTCAATAATTTATTGGAGTGTGTACGTTGTGTAAAATAATGAAACTTCGGGAGTGCAATGGGGTAAAAGATGAAAAGAGGGCGTGCAATGGGGTAAAAGATGAAAATAGGGCGTGCAATGGGGTAAAAGATGAAAATAGGGCGTGCAATGGGGTAAATTATGAAAATAGGGCATGCAATGGGATAAAAGATGAAAATAGGGCGTGCAATGGGGTAAAAGATGAAAACAGGGCGTGCAATGGGGTAAATTATGAAAAAAGGGGGTGCAATGGGGTAAAAGATGAAAATAGGGCGTGCAACGGGGTAAAAGATGAAAATAGGGCGTGCAATGGGGTAAATTATGAAAATAGGGGGTGCAATGGGGTAAAAGATGAAAATAGGGCGTGCAATGGGGTAAAAGATGAAAATAGGGGGTGCAATGGGGTAAATTATGAAAATAGGGGTGCAATGGGGTAAAAGATGAAAATAGGGCGCGCAATGGGGTAAAAGATGAAAATAGGGCGTGCAGGGGTAAAATATGCTTTTCTGTGTGTCAGAAGCAATTCGCTTGGAAGCCACTTCCACCTCCAGATCAACAACCTCTACAACAAGTATGTGGACCACAAACTGGACGCAGCAGACGGACCACCAGCACCCCTGAGACACCAACCAGACCGCCATCTCCATATGGACACCAGGCACGGATGAAGACACCGCCTCCGCTATGAAAGGCATCCACTCGGGGGCCCACACAGACCCCTGGCCCCCTCACATCTACCACAGAGCCACATCTTCCATCACACACGAACCACTAAGCAACATCAACATCACCTTCAACACATGCACGTTGAAAGACAACTGGAAGTGTGCCGAAAGTCATGCCCCTACGCCTTGTGACCCCCACGGGTGAGTAGCACACTTAAAATTTCACTGATTGGTTGATGGTTCTCTTGTTAGATATGCAACTATGGTGTGACCTGTGTTGAATGTTGCAAGTTAGGGTGTCATGTGTTGTGAAACATTATTTTCATGGTGTCATTTGAGTGCTAACCAACCCTATCATGTTGTTACAGGGCTGTCACATTAAATTTTGCACTAAGACTGCACATCAGTGTATTGATTTGCTCTTAGCGTGCAGATCTGGCCGCAAACACGAAAAAGCGATCTATTTTTCATCCGCTCGATGTTAAAATACATCGCGCGACACTTTGTGCAATTCTAAAGATTACTCATGTGACCATTTGCGTGCAGATTTTCTACGCTTACTCAAAAACGTCCCGCAAAGAGACAGGAAGTGATGTCTGCATGCTTCCTGTCTACTGGAGTAGTGTTCTGCACTTTCAGTTTCTCTTTTGAGCACATTGCTGGTGATTGTGGAGAGTGTTGGAGGTTTTTGGTGGTGTGTGCTGCAGTTTGGAGATTTTGAGAGTGTTGCTGTGTCCTGTTGATAGTGTCTGTGAAGTGTTGTGTACTGATTTATTGTGTTTTACTTTCTCCTGTCCTCAATTTTGTCGGGTGTCTGTCTTGGGGTAGTACACTTTCATTGTTGTTGGGGATATTTTAGAGGGTATTTTTTTTTCTGGCTGTGGGCTCACAGGCGTGCAGGGAGATGCCGGGTGTGGGCAGGGAGGGCAGGATGTCCGAGGGGGCATTGGGGGGCTTCCTGTGGCTGATTAAATTCTACCTGCCCCTGATGTTGGAGAGGGAGGCCATATCCTGCAAGGCTACAATGTGACTGTGCAGAAGATTAGGTGGGAGCGTGTGCGGGTGCATATGCTCAGGTTCTTTGGAGTGGACCGTAACGTGCGCCAGTGGAAGCACCGCTGGCAGGACATGCTTGCACATGAAGCTGACCTCTTGGACTACGTGGGAGTCATGACAGGCCTACAGGGTGGTAAGTACAAACTCCACATTTAATCGTGTAGACTGTAAGGAATGAAAATTACAATGTGTGTGACACTGGTGTCAAAGTGAGAAATGGTTGCTGATTGAGGTGGGAGACGCAACGCGTTTTCGCATTATGTTGGCACATCCGAGACACAACGCAGCATCACATTGACAAGCATATGCTGCAAGTCTGTGTCACCCACTGCGCTGGACCAACACTTAAAACTGTACTGCCATAGCTGGCACACCTTAAATGTGCGTGCAGGAGAGATTGTTTGGGTATGGCATGGGTGACTGTACATGAACTATCCATGGAATTGTCCATGTGAGCTGTGTGCTGGCCAAAAGGTAGTGTCAAAATGCTGGCCTCATGATTTGTGTTACGTTAGCTATGCTGCCCTGTGAACATAGTTGCTGTGTGACAAAGTATTGTATAGGGACAAATGGTCTAAGGAAAGTGGACATCTCCAGATTGTCATACACCAACAACCTCTGTGTAACTGCTTTGTGCAATCTGCAGCAACTCAAACGTACAAAGTGCATGTAGAACATCATGATGCATGTAGTAATGGTGCCTTGTGGATGACTCACACTACGAGTATGGCATGTTAGCTAGCATTACAGTCTTGTCTGTCCCAAATCAGCAGTCACAGGTCTGGTGTGAATGACAGTCAAAGTTGACCCAATCATGTAGTCAACATGAAACGCCACACTACAGTTACGTAGCATTTGCTGTCATGGTGATGATTGGTATGAGGAATACGACACATATGAATTGAAGTCTAATACCAACACATATTTCTTTACTTGTCTCACAGATAGACGACCGCCAATCACACAGGGGGACATCGACAGCTTCGAGGACCCACACGCCACTGGTGAGTTGGAACGTAATTGACTGGCATGTTGCGGTGGCATGGATGTCTGGGTCAAATGATCAACGTTGCAGTATGAAGTATGGGTGTGTATCACACTACCTTGCCTACAGTGTGATGATGTATTGTGGAAGTCAGCAGTGTGCACTAATCGGTAAGTGACTTTGGACAAATACATTGGTCTCACAGTTGTGACTTGGCCCATCCCCAGTCAGTGACACACATTGAAAGTAAGGTGCATATCATCGAGCCCATATCGCAAAGTCAACGTAACCGTCATCGAAGTTGTGTTGTCAATAGGGGCCTAGCATCATGATCGAAGCAGCGGTAATACATTCCACGTGTATTAACGCTTACTTGTCAATGAGGTACACTGTCACGCTGTGTTGAGTGTGAAAGGGCGTGCATTGGGGGTTGTGGTTGGCGTTCCACAGCAACACCCATTGTATTTGAGGCTGCCCCCTATGTCCAAGTGCGGCATTCATAGTTGGCAGCGCACAATTTACCAACAATGACGTCCCGATTGTAATCTGGGCAAATGAGCAGGAATGCTTTTTGCTCATCATGTTTGCTTTTTACATGTGAGCTGCTTTGTGCAGCACACATGGGAATAGAAAATTGACATGGTGTGTATAAGTACAGCAAGGTGGCCCTTCCAGTACATACATGAACATACTTCATTATTCCCCAATGTATCTTTCCTGTGTGCTGCACAAAGCAGCACACATGAAAGTTACAAAATGGCATTTTAGGTTTTTTATGTGCTGGAAGGAACTCCTCCCTACACATGAACAAACCTCCCTGCTCGCAGACACCCTTGCACTCTGGTGCAATATTGCCTGTGTTGGCTAAGACTTGATGAACCGCACACATGTGCTGGGGGACACACATGCCTGCATATGGGCATTGTATCTATCATGCAGCACTGTGTCACTGGAGAGGATGAGGGTGGGGCTATACACGGGGGGCTAATGCTTCCCTCCTCCAATTGCTTTTACATGTCACCCTCAGCCCGGGTATGTAATGGCACAATCGTTTGGCACTGTCAGTCTAATGTGGTAGTGACAGTACATGTACCATGCCATGCACTGTCATGTCAGTCTCCCCAGCATGTAGTCACTGATCCATGCTTCAACATGTCGTTGTCCAGGTCACTTGCTGACTTCACATAGTTACGCTGGAGTGTAGGCTCCCATGTTTAAGTGATCTTGTATTACCGATGTGTATGGAGGAAATTGAAATTGTCTAAGGGACTCAAATTTGCCTTTGTGTATATTTTACAGACAATATGATGCCAGGCCAACTACATGCCTTCCAGGTGCAGAAGGACCGTTTCCTACATGTTAAGAAGGTTGCAAAGGGGTACCGCAACATGGGCAAGAGGTACCAGGAGGAACGGAAGAAGGGTACATGGAAGGCGGTGCCCGAGCATGCCCAGACTGTCACACAGCCCATTGCAGGGCCCTCAGGCATCAGTGGTGGGTCCCAGCCGGGACAGGTGGCACATCCCCCTACGGCCACACCCCCCCAAGGCACAGTCCCACCTGCAACTGGGGATCAAGTGGTCCCATATACATTGTGGGACAGGAGGCTCCTTCAGGACATTGTTGTGTCCCTGGCTGAGATCAGGCGTGAATTGTCTGATGTGAACAGACAAGTAACAGACATTAAGTAACACTTTGGACTGCCATGATGGCTGGACCTGTTGGACCCCATCCCCCTCTTCTCCCTTTCCCCAATGTTTTAAAATCTATTATTATGTAGTGTTAGGTTAGTAATTTAATTGTTAGGTAGTGTAGTTTTAGTGTAGGTTATAGGTAGTGTTAGCTTCTTAGGTAGATTTTAGATTTTAATTATTAATCCGTATTTGGGGATAAGTTTCCTTTTCCTTTGGGTGGGGGGTTGATGTGTTTTTTGTTCATAAAAATAAAAAATAAATATATATATATATATCTTTTTGTAGGTTACATGTGTAGTTAGTTTATGTATAGCTTAGATGTCTTTGTCCTGTCTCGTTGTGTGCCTTAAGGGTGGGAGGGGGGTTGATGTCTAGGATATGTTGTTGCGTGTTTAGGATCAGTTAGGGTAGATAGTTTAGGTAAGTAAGATTTTTATAGTTAGTTTAGATTTTAGTAGTAGTTATAGTGATAAGTGTTAGTTTAGGTTACTTCAATATTTTTACTGTTCAAATAAAAGTTTAATACTTTGGATTTCTGCTTGCACTTATGTCAGGGATGATGTTGTGGAGTGTGGCTCATTCCATTGTATGCAACTCTTGCCATCACTGGACTATCCATTGGAATCGCTAAGTCTGCTCATGACATGTAAGTTTGCAGGATGTATTGTGTCAGGATACCTTAGATGTGAGCACACTGAACTAGCATGGATGACAGGGTGTCAATTTGGATTTATGTTCTAGTCTAGGGACAGTCGTCTGTGACGTTCTATATCTTCAGTGTGACTCACGGATTTGGACAGCACATTGTTGCCCATTTTGCACACAACCTAGTAAGATGGCATGGCAAGTGAATACAGTTAGCTACTGTTATCCATCATAGAGCTGGATGTATGCGCCAGGTTCCACAGATTCCGTCACACACCTGCATGTCAGATGCTCCTGGCGCAGAGTCCATCTACATTGCACAGACCTAGCCACACTTGCTGCGTAGTGCCAGTGTGTCTGCTTCCTTTGCAAGATATGTTCTTGTGCATGTACGCTCACTCTCCGGACCATGCATGATTTTTTAGGATTCAGTGTGCATTGTGTACAGGACATGGAACAACAGTGTTCCTAATTCACAAAAGTAATCTGAGAGTAAGTGATGACTTAACATTTTACGTTACTCACAAATAACCCTGGGCGTAGTTCGCGAAGTAGCGCTTCGCGAAGCTACGCGAAGTGCACTTCGCACTACGTGAGCTACGCGTAGCACTACGTGAACTGCGTAGTGCGCTGTTCGCGATGATTGCACAGTGCCGGATGCTTGTCCGCACTGTGCAATCATTGAAAATGGCATCTTGCACAGTGCGAGCTGTCTTTTACTGCCGCTCGAGTAGATTTTTACTCGAGCGGCAGCTTTCTCAACGCGGACTGGTAGTTTCTCATCGCGAGCGGTCGTGAGCATACGTGACCACTCGCAATGAGAAACCTGCCTCCCCGCGTTGAGAATCTTGCCGGGAGGTTTATTTTCCACGCTTGCGATCGGCAACTTGATGTTGCTGATCGCGAACGAGGAAAAAGTCTCGCCGGGATGTCATTTTGCTTGCTCGCGGTCGCCAACTTGACGTTGAGGACCGCGAGCAAGCAAAAAATGACTGCTGCACTACGCTACGCTACGCTACGCGTGTTTGCACTGTGCTACGTGCAATTCGCGTGAGTGCGAAATAAGCGCAAACTTCGCAAACTACGCGAGCGTAGCGTAGTGCTTTGCCCAGGGTTACTCACAAATGGCTTTTAGAAGTAGTGCATTTTGGTTTACAGAGTTCACATCTTCTAAATGCCTTTCGTGACTCACTGGACTTGTCGGGGCATATTATCACGGGCCTTATCTCCGCTTTTTTGGCTTTAAAATCCAAAAAAGCAGGGATAATCTTTTCGCCCTATTTACAAGGCGGTGCTAACATGCATTAGCGCATGTTAGCAGACGTTTTCCCGACGCCTCGCTTTGCATCTCTAATGAGATGCAAAGTGGGCGTCACTGGGTGTACCTCACACAGAAAGACATGTAAAATATCGCTAAGTGCACATCGCGATATTTACAAGGCGGCCCACAGCATATTATCAGACGTTAGTTTTTGGCGAAAACCGCGGTTTTCGCCAGAAACTAACGTCTGAAAAAAAGCTGACTTACCCTAGTTATCCTATGGCAGGTGGATCATAAGGCTAAGTGCACCTTGGCCTATTAACAACGTTTACGCCATCTATGTAGTAATTTCGCTGGATTTCCAGCGATATCCCCTCGATAAAGCCGCTATCGCTGGAATTTTTATCGCCTCGGTGATACGCGTTGTTAATAACGCGCTAACCGGGCGATAAATTCCAGCGATAGACGGCAATAAATAAAAAAGCGCTAAGCGCGCTTTGCGATATTTATCGCCGTCTATTGATAATATGCCCCATCAAGTTTTGATTTTGCCCCAGCTGACATTTGGGTGGTGGCACACTATTCTGCTGCAGACAAGGGGGGAAATGTTGCATTGTTCCCTGTGGTGACAGTGTCATGGAGACTTGTCCCAGCTGTTACTTCTGCCATTGGCTCATGGTGATTCCGCCCTTGAAATGTTGGCCCTGCATCTGACTATATGCTGAGTACAGTGCCACACACATCCCTACACACATTGCCCGATACGCTCGCAGTGGTCACAGCATGAGAGGGGTCATATTTTAGTTTGCATCGTATGTTGACAGGGAGGGGCTGACTGACGCCTTGCACTTTGGGGTGAGCCCCTATTTGCAAATCTACTTAACTGAGGCAGACATTGTGGTTCCGTATGTGTATGGTGGACATGTGCCCTTCCGTGTCTTCATCAATGTGAATATGCTGTGCAAAGTTTTGGGATGTGACATGCAATGTGCACCATCACAACAGGCTTGGTCCATCATGTAGTGTGTGAGTAGATATGCCAAGAGATATTTGTTTACAAGTATTAAGGAGGACACAACTTGTGGCCTGCAACAGACTAGGACATTTTAGCACACATGCCTTTTCCTAAAAGGACATGTGGCTAGGTTGGTGTATTGCTAGATGGTTGTTTTGGAGCAATGGGGGCACAGCTAGTTCACACATACATCGCCATCTCACTGCCTATCTGTATCAGGTAAAACAGGTACATTGCTTGTATTTCCCTTGGTGTACCTTCTGGGTGAATCAGTGTCCTAACACTTTTTACATACTTCTATACTTGATTGTCAAGAACCACACACTTCTGTGTGAGTTAAGCAATTTTATTTACATTCAGAGGATGAAGACTGGACCAGTGCTTGGCCATATGTGCCCACATTGCATGGATGCCCGTTGGAGGGCCAGACAGAGTCATTTGGTGGTAACAGGTCCAAGGGAAGAGGCATAGTTCAGTCTGCAGGCTGATTGCAGTGGCATTGGCAAGAAAAAAGTGATATGGCAGTCCATGTGGAGGTCCAAGGTGATTGTCGGGGGACAGTGGAAGACAGTGCAAGAAGATCTTCCGTGGCATGATACTAAGCCCGGCACCAAGGAGAAAACTGGCCTTTTGGCGCCGATGGATGCTACCGCTTTCTCCTTAGCACAAATGGTGGCCAGACCAACTAAAACCAGCACCCCTGCCGAAGGAGGTGGTCAAGAACCTGGGCTTTTGGATTGATAGAGGTCTCTCTTTTGACGCCCAATCCAAAGTAGTCGCAGGGACCTGCTTCGGGCTCCTGAGAGGGTTAAAACCCCTACTTGGCTTTTTCGAGCCCAAAGTCCGGCAGACTATCGTACAGGCCACAATCTTATCTAGATTGGATTATGGCAATTCCCTTTATTTAGGTGCCAACAAATCCTGTATTCAGCGCCTTCAGAGAATACAAAACGCAGCAGCCCCCACTCTACTGGCGCTTCCGAAAACATGTTCTGTGTCTAGGTCTCTACCCAAACTACACTGGCTACCGGTAGAGAAAAGAATTCAGTTCAAGACACTATGCGTCGCTCACAAAATCTTGACTCAACAAGCTCCCCCGGTTCTATCAGACTTGCTAACATCGTATGTTCCGAGCCGTCGCCTGCGGTCAGCTGACCAAGGGCTGGCATGCACCCCCAGAGTTTTAAGAGCCAGAGCTGGTGGTTGTTCTTTTAAAGTTCTGGCAGCCAAACTCTGGAACTCCCTTCCGACTGCTATTAGAGGGCTCCAAGATCACCTAGCCTTTCGGAAAGCCATAAAGACCTGGCTTTTCCCAGCGTAACTTTCTCTCCTTCTCCCGGGCTGTCACTACTTACGGGTATTGTTGGGTAGCGCTGGGACGCCCCGTTGCTGGGGCAGCTATGCGCTGTACAAATCTGTTTATAATAATAATAATAATAATAATAATAAATGCACTATCATCCTCCGCTTCGTCCTCTGATGTGTCATGTGCCTCACATGTGGGTGGTGGTATAGTGGGTGCAGCACTGTGAGGCACTGACACACCAGGTGGCGGAGCTGAGGATGTGGAAGCAGCAGCAGCATTCATCTGCACCAGACCTTGTGGCAGCAATGAAGTTATGAGCAGGTGCAGGGCATGATAGATTCCTGTAACATTGCGCTGGTGTGCGGCCCTGGCAGCCATATCTTGTGCCTGCATCTGCTCCATGCTCTCCATTATCCGACAGATGTTGGCCAAATCCTGGCTGACATTGCTGTAGCCACTCTGACCAGACAGTTGTTGTTGTCTCTGAATCATGACTCCAGCAATGTCAGCCATGGACCGTTGGAGAGCATCGAGCGGGCTGTGGGTGTCCGTGATCTTCTGCATGTGGTCCCGGATGGGACTCAGACACCCACGTATGGCCTCAAGTTTGTCCGCCAGGCTCTAAACCCCACCCGCACCTGTTCAGCCATCTCCCGCTGGACCTCTAGCACACGGCGTTGGAAGGCCAGGTGTGGGTCCTCAAGATCCTGGGAGCCAGCTGTGGTGGGAGGTGCTTGCTGCTGGTTGGTTTGTGCAGGGGGTGGGGTTGCCGCTATGCTGCTGGGTTGCCCTGCTCCTGGAGGTGGGGTGCTGAAGGAGTCTAGCAGATGTTGGAGTTCTTCCTGATTGATGGTGGGGTAATCCTCCTCATCATCAGTGAAGATTGGGCCAGTCTGCTGTCCAGGAGGGGATGTCTCTCCTTCTGCAATGTGATAGGGGAGATACAGTTTAACAGTGTTTGTCATGTACAACCATGCATTGGATGAGTTTACAAGCAGACTGCAGGACAGTGTCCATTCATACTGTTTTGGAGGAGATGCCTATTTGTTGCAGGATAGTGATGATTTTGAGGACATTGCGGATGTGATGTTGTAGTTGTACATCGTCATCTCACAGTTTCCAGCTATGACAAATGTGATTGTACAATATCTACAGTAATGCAATTTGGCCCACATAGTAGTCAATGTTGATGAGCTCAGATTTGTCTGTGTGTGCACTGCATTGTGTGATGGTGGCACCTGCAGCTTTGGTTTAGCTGCCCGTTATACCTTTCAGGCAGTGAGCCTTTCAGTTCTGTGCATTTACAATGCTGGGATGAGGAAAACTGGGTGGAATATGGGTCTTGGTCAGAGTTGGGAGAGTTGTGCATTGTTTGACATCAAATGTCTTGTTTACGTCAGGGGTTGTATGTACACGAGGATGTGTCAGAGTGTGACTTGCTTGTTTAAGGATGTTGTCCACACTCAGCCACCTCAGTGAGGTGGCCTGCGCCATGTTAATATGTTGGGCCTGCAGGCATGCTATTCATCATGCACTGTCATTTGCCTTGTCACTCTGGCCCACGGACACGCAGCATTGCAGGGTACTGCACATGTGCAAGTATAGTTATGTGTGAGTAGGGCACCCTTTCGGCACATTAGCAATGAGAGCTTACTTGCTGTATCAACATGTGCTGCACTATGTAGTACACATGGACATCCATGTTGCTTTGTCTATTGTGATTTGTCTTGTGTGCATGTCGTCCTTCATATTTTTTCTTGCATGCATTGCTTACTGCCCTCCGTTTGGCTTACTTGTTGTGAGTATGGTTCGGCGTGAGTTTCGATTGTTGTTGCTGTTTGAACAGACAGGGGCATGTTACCAAGAAAGTGGCAGGGAGAGGCGTTAGCCATCTTGGCTTCACGGCTCTCGCCACCACTTTGGTAACGCCAGGCTGCACCATGTTAACAAGGATATGGTGCAGCCTGGCGTTTCCCCTTGCAATGGCACTAATTTACACAGCTTAGCGCCAGCGCAGGCATCCTTGCACCAGAGTGCAAGGGTGTCTGCGAGCAGGGAGGTTTGTTTATGTGTAGGAAGTAGTTCCTTCCTGCACATGAACAAACCTAAGAAGGCATTTTGTAACTTTCATGTGTGCTGCTTCGTGCAGCACACATGGAAGTTACAAATTGGCATTTTGAAGTATGGTTTGTTCATGTACAGGAAGGGACACCTTCCTGTACATGAACATACCATGGTATTTTGTTTTTTCCATGTGGGCTGCACAAGGCAGCACACATGACACAAGCAAAAACAAGGAGATTTAATGCATTTCTCCTAGCTTTGCAACCTTAGGCCCAGGATTTTTCTGGTGTTAAGATCTGCACTGCCACCTATTCTCGCCTAACTTGATAATGGATGGCAGCGTCAACTTCAATAGGTGTTGGGGGGGCGCTAGAGGGCGCCAGGCAAGATGGCCGCACGTTAGTGTAGCTCTGCCAGGCTGATCGCCAATCCGCCTATTATCCGCCTGATCAATATTGCATCTCTGCTGCAAAACGTGGTGCTGCAGAGCGATACTCCCCCCGCGGCTGGTGGGGACCTAGAGGACGGCTGGGGGCGCCGACAGCGCGGTGAACACTGCACCTCGGAGCTTGGCCGGTGCGTAGCAAAATGGCGGCTGCCGTTCCTGAGAGCTGAGGAGCGGACCGACTGCGGCACCAACGGGCGAGTGAGGGGAGGGGGTTGCCGGCTCGCGGTGCCCTCCTGTGGAAACGGCGCGATCTGGGGCTCTGTCGCTGGTGATGGAAGTGTGCTCCTCGCTGGGCCGCTTGTGAACAGCTGCCGGCCTGCTGCGGAGTGCGGAGCCCTGCGTGGTGAGGCCCCGGTGGCGAAGAGGGCACCCGCGACGGCGGACGATCCACCCCCCCTCCCCGGCGGGAGTGCGGACGGCCGCATCTGGCGAGTACCTGATCCGGGCGCAGCTGCTGGTCGAGACCCCGTGTGCGCTGCCGAGGAGAGAAGTGCCTGCTGCGGGCTGCGGTGAGTGGGGCGCAGCTGAGCTGGGGCCTGCTGCTGCGGAGGCGGGAGTGGGCCGGTTCGCTACGCTGCGGCCTGCGAGCTGGGGCCTGTGTGTGGGGCTTGTGGTGTGCTGCAACTGATGGGTGCCGGCGGCCACCCCGGGGGGACTGGCCTCGGACTGGAGCGCTGAGTGTGGGCCACGAGAGGGACGTGGCTATCTGGGAGCCGGCTCCCCCCCATTCCACCGACTATCCTGCTGTGCACCCCATGGCCCGCCTGCGGAGGCTAGGACCATAAGAAACGGACTCTGGGGCACCCCCCCGGCATACCCCGGTGAGATCGGCTGATGAGGACTGGTCCGGGCCCTTACTGAGACAGTGCGCTGGTATAGGTGGGCCTCTGCTACACTATAAATTAGTACTATCACGAGGGGAGTGCATCTGGGGGCTATGTCTGGCTGCTGAGTGGCTCGGAAGCTATCGACTGCGGTGCGCACGCCCTTGGGATCTGACTGGGGAGTGTAGCATACAAATTCCGGTACACGAGTGGTAGACATGGGGAAAATGGATAAGACACAGCCTCGCCTCACGTTTGAGGCGCGAAAAACTACGAGGCCGCAGCAGAGGGCCGCTTCGGACTCTGAGGTGGATGCCCCGGGAGAGGGAGCCTCCGTGCTAGAAACAACCTTGCTCGCCATGCAAAAGAGTTTTCAGGCTATCGAGGGGAACATGGCGGCAATGAACCATAGGCTGGACCACGTGGCATCCCAACTGGAGAAACAAAATGCGAGAATGGGGGAGATAGAGCAGCGTGTCTCCACAAATGAAGATGGCCTTAGTGAAGTGGTGGACAAGGCCCTACACATGGAAAAGGTCCTGGCGTTGATTGAGGCAAAGAACGAGGACTTGGAAGCCCGGTCGCGCCGCAACAACATTCGCGTCACGGGGCTGCCGGAATCCACCAACACCGGCAAGATGGAGACTTTCATGGAGTCCATGTTCAAAGACATCTTCGGCCCCGAAAATCTCTCCCCCATGTTCATAGTGGAGCGGGCGCACTGCTCGCTGGCGGCGCGACCGGCGCCGGGAGCTCCCCCCCGCCCTGTAATAGCCCGCCTGCTGAACTACCGAGACCGGGACACTATACTGAGACTGGCGAGGGAGAAAGGCACTATCCAACATCAGGGGAACACGCTGTCTATGTTTCCGGATTTCACTGTGGCCGTTCAGGCAGCACGACGAGAATTTGGCCCCGTCAAAAAGCCCTGCAGACCGTGGGTATTCCCTACGCCATGCTCTATCCGGCCCGTTTACGGGTCGGCCAAGATGGAGACAGCAAGATCTTTACTACTCCCAAAGCAGCAATGGATCACGTTAAAATGTTGAAGAGGAAGAGAACTGCGCCAGCCGCAAATATGGACGACAAGGAACAGTAACTTGGTGCGTGGGGTGTCATATGTCTCCTGCCGCAGTGAGGGTGTGGCTGATAGGCTTAAATGGCTGTCGCTGTGTCCTCTGGACCTCGCTGCGGTTGAGCTGCACTGGGCCTCAGCAGTCACCCATGTTTCGGGGTTGGACACTTGGGGGACTTTGCTGTGTGATGTCCCCTGTGCGACGCGCCTAGCTACTTTTGATGTATGCGATGCTTAATGTTCTGCATTCCCCTAGAGTACCCCTTTTTTTTGATGACACCACATAGTAATGGCAGTAGGTTAGATGCAAGCTGTTAGATGTATGCTAGTCAATCCTTGCACATTTCCTATACATGATCCGCCTCCTCCCGCTTTCTGGGAGGTTTGTAGCTCTCTGGTTTCCCCCCACATGGGTGTTCCCCAAACAGGAATTTACATATGTTGCTCCCCATGTAGGGGACTGTTTTTGTTGGGATGGGATGGCTTTGGCATGTTCGGGTCGCTGAAGTGGGTGGGGGGTTATGGGGGGGGGGTTAGGTGGGTTACTAGGCGCTCCTTTCTTGATTCCATGGTGTGCCCCTTCGGACGCATCTATAGTCTCTCTTTCACACTACCTCGTATATCAGACCATACCATACCATGGGAGGTAACGTAAAGTTCCTCACCTGGAATGTGCGCAGTTTAAATAATCCTAAGAAGATACGGTCAGTGTTGGCACAGCTAGACAGACTTCAGGCCCAGGTAGTATTCCTACAGGAGACACATCTTACTCAACTATCGGAAAAGAATGTAGGCTCCCGATGGGCTGGGCTGAGGTGGCTTCCTCCTACTCCTCTTATGCCCGGGGGTGATGATTTTGGTGAGGAGGGGGTCCCTTTCACCGTGCTGCACACAGGGACTGACACTCAAGGCAGGGTTGCGATTGTCCATGGGCGGCTTGGGGGCATGGAGGTCCTTTTAGTAAATGTCTATGGCCCAAATGTGGACGACCCTTCTTTTTTATTGATGTTTGGCGCCGCATCTCCAAATTTTCATCGGCGGAGTTGATTTGGGGGGGATTTTAATGCGTGCCTGGACGACCAACTGGACAAACAGGGGTGTGGAGCGCAGCGTCATAGCCAGGCGACTGAGGCAATCCTGGGGTTTCTGGATGCAGGGAATATACGGGATATATGGCGAGTGAGGCATCCTGGTATGAGGGAAAGTACATTTGTGTCCACTGTGCATGGATCTTGGTCCCGCCTGGACTACTGGCTCCTTTCTGAGATAGCATGTACCTGGGTGCTCGATGTACACCACTTAGCCAAAACCTTGTCGGACCACTCCCCCGTGCTCTTGGAGCTGCAAGTCCCAACCTGTGCCCGCCCCCCGTTTCAGTGGCGATTACAGCCCTCCTCACTTACAGACCAAGTGTTCAGAAGTACTGTTGGCGTGGCCATCAGCGACTTTTTTAAGGAAAATGCTGGTTCAGTCGACAGCCCTGGGACACTATGGGAGGCATTTAAAGTTACTATTAGGAGTACTTGTATGGGCGCACAGGCCGGGGTTCTAAAAGCTCTACGACGCCGTATGAATAAACTTACTGATGAGATATCTGCTTTAGAACGCGAATACACACAACACCCTACTCCAAGTATACTTGCTACCATTCGGGGGTTGGTAACTGAATATAATGACACTGCGGATCAGGAGATAGCGCACAAGTCAAGACGCTTCACGGCGCGGTATTATGGGGAGGGAGGCCGTCCAAGCCGCTCGCTGGCCCAGAAGCTAAACACGCCTCGGACTCCGGTATACCTTACGGAAATGCTGGACTCGGGGGGAGTGCCGCGCTATACCACCCCAGAGATCAGTGAGGTGGTGTTGGATTACTATTCTGACCTGTATGGACGGCGTGGGCAGGTGTCGGCCACTGATATGCATGCTTATCTAGATGACATAGCTCTAGGCTGGCTATCACTCAACCAACGTGAATACCTCACCCTACCTTTTGATGTGGACGATGTGAAAAATGCCATCAAGTCCTTGCCCACCAGTAAAGCTGCCGGACTGGACGGGCTCCCAAGCGAGTTTTACAAGGCTTACTCTGACGAACTGGCGCCTAGACTCCTGGACGTCTTTGCGGAAGCATATGAGAGTGGTACGCTCTCTCCATCTCTAAAAGAGGCCCTCCTCGTTATGCTTCTTAAGCCTGACAAGCCAGCTAACAGCTGTGACTCCTATCGCCCACTCTCCATTATAAATATTGATGCCAAAATCCTGGCGAAAATGATCGCCAGTAGACTCCAGCCCTTGATCCCCAATATGGTCCTCCCGGATCAGTCCGGCTTTGTCCCTGCCCGCTCTACCGCCCACAACTTGCGCACTCTCTTCTCTACTCTACATTATTTTGAGGCCGACTTTCAGGCAGCAGCGGTGCTGCTTGATGCAGCCAAAGCATTCGATTCTTTGCAGTGGGAGTTTATGTTTGCAGTATTGCTCAGAATGGGGCTGCCCCCCTTCTTCCTGAAATGGATTCGCCTTTTATATGAGGCACCGGCCGCACGAATCCGGGTCAATGGTTGGATATCTGCCGCATTTTTCATCCAACGGGGCACTCGGCAGGGCTGCCCCCTTTCACCGATTCTCTTCGCGCTCGCTCTTGAGCCGCTGGCTTGTAAGCTCCGCCAAGGCCACGCGCGGGCGGCACTGCGGTTTAGACAGCGCCCTTTGGTAGTCTCAATGTACACCAATGATATGCTGCTGTATGTCCGTGAACCCGAAACATTTCTCCCAGAGGTACTTCGGGAATATGTGAAATTCGAACGATTCTCAGGGCTCGGTATCAACTGGGCAAAGTCAACGGTGCTGCCTCTTACAACGGGCACGCGTCGTATGGAGCTGGATTTTCCTCTAACTTGGTCCACCGACCCGGTAAAGTATTTGGGGTTTGGCTCCACAGGGATCCAGAGGTGGTCGTCTCCGAAAATTATGGTAGGGCACTAGTACAAATTACCGAACGAACTGCGCGCTGGGCAAAACTCCCTCTCTCCTTGGCGGACCGCATAGCAGTAGTTAAAATGACGATACTGCCCAAACTTCTTTATTTATTCATTAATATCCCTATTCGCCTCAATCTGGCGCTGTTTCACTCCTTCCAGTCTGCGCTACTCTCCTTTGTATGGGGTGGTAAGAAGCCCCGGTGTAGCTGGGAGACCCTAGTATTGCCATTCGAGCGGGGGGGTTTCGAGGCCCCTGACCTACGCTTGTATTATCTATGTGCACAGGCCCAGTTTGCCCATTACTGGTTCTTCCCACAACGCTACCAACCGCATGTCGCTATCGAAGCTGACGCAGTCCACCCAATGACCCTGGTGATGACAGCCTTGTCCGGGAGGAGCGGGGGACCACGAACTGAAATTAACCCTGCACTATGCACGGCATGGGCGTGGAAAATACTTGCTACACGTGCACAATTGCCGTACCTCTATGCCCCACGGCTACCACTAGCAGCACACCCGGATATCTCTGCTGCTAGAGAACCTGCAGCTCTTAAGGTATTGGGCGCGGTGGGGGTAACCCAACTAGGGGATCTCTACAAGCAAGGCCAGTTTCGATCTCTTGCTGACATACAGGGCGGTAGGGACCGGGGGTTCATGTTTGGGTTCACTTATGTGCGAGTGAGGCAGGCAATACGTGCTAGTTACCCTGATTACCCTGTAGAACCCACGCCGTTGTTAGCACTGCAGGCGGTGCTAGCGGGCGCAGACCGCACTGGTCTAATAACGAAACTATACACTACGTCCCTCAGAGAAAGGGAACAACTGGACACCCCTGCGTACAACAGATGGCCGCCTTACTTGGGACCTCGCTGACACCGGAGATGTGGAGGTTCTGTTGCATACTTACTGGCAGACTCATTGCTAATTGCAATCTCCGCATCATCCATTTTAAATATTTGCACCAGCTGTACTACACCCCGCTGCAATTGATGCGGTTTGGTCTGCGGGATAGCTCTGGATGTGTGAGATGTGGGCAGGGGGATGCGGGCTTCCTACACCTTGCATGGTCTTGTAAAAATGTATATGGCTTTTGGGGTAAAGTTACTGACCTGCTCACGAAGGTTGTGGCTGAAACTGTGCAGTGTACACCTGAGGGTTGTCTATTGGGCTGGGTACAGTACTTAAAGCCTTGCAATCGCAAACTGGTGGCAGTCTCGACCTTGTTGGCCAAGAGAGCTGTGGCGCAGTGCTGGGGCTCTAGACTCACCCCAACCCTACATAAATGGGTTCGAGACTTACTATATTGTAAAGAACAACTTGGGACATACGCTGAGGAATTGCCTGAAGCCTCTCGCCCCAAGGACTTTTGGGCTCCACTTACTGTATATCTCCTTACAAACCCGGATATGTAATGAATGTTGTAACTGATGGTTTTTTTTTTTAACTGTGTTAAATCTTGGGATTCACAAGTGATATATGAATATAACAGAGACGTGATGCGATGTCGGGGTTGTAAAGTCGCCTACAAGTGCCACTGGGGGGGGGGGGGTTGTGGGATCTGGGAGTTTCTTTTTTCAGTTATTTGTTCTTCCTGTTCTCAATCAAAAAAGGCCTCCTGTGCGAGGGCCCAATGTGTACTTTACAAGCTGCTCAATAAAAAATAAAAAAATAAAAAAATAAAACTTCAATAGGTGTTGTGGTGGGACGCCCACCACAACACCCACTGCACGCCCCCTTTCACACAAATTTTAGCGTGAAAGGAGCCCTATTCTCAAGGAAGCGTAAAGCCACTTAACGTGGCTTTAAGCCACATTAAGTGACTTAACGCTGCCTGGATAATGGTGCGCTGACCCTATCGCCACCCCAACGTCACAAATGAGTGACGTTGTGGTGGCGATAGAAGCTTGATAATATGCCCTATAGTGTCAACACCCATTACCCTCAAGGTTGAGCCCACGTGTGGTGTATAAGTGGTCAGTTTTCTGATGTATATGCATTTCATGATGCCTATTTATGGTGCTCAGGCCTAGTCACCGCCACCCTCACAAGAGATGCAAATGTGCGGGTGATGTGTGTTTGTGTATGTGCCACGCAGCTGCTGACATGGATGATACCTGCTGTCCTGGTTCTGGTATTCAATGCCTGGCTTATCATGTGGGTGATGACTACCTGACTGCATATTTGTTCACTGACACAGTTGACTTACCAAACAGTTACGTTGACTTGCACATGATGGTGTGATGGGCAACTCACGTCAGGACTGATGTGGAATGCTGTTTTCTGTATGGCAGATGTGTACACTTGGGGCTGGAGGAGTGTAATTTTACCTAAGGGTTGAGGGTGGCATTTGGGCGTTTGTCATTGTTTGTTTCAAATTTGCTATCCTTGCTTGTTGTCATACTTTGGCAGTGATACAGCTTTACAGGCACATTGTGGTTGAGCGAGTATGTCACACAGACAAGGCATGCAGTACCTATTTGTGTGACACTTTCCTGATCTGCATTGTCCACGTACTGTGGTGTTGTAGGCATGTCCCCCCGCTCATTGTATTCCATCGCCCTTTGAGTGAAGTGTGCTGGTAGTGTGCATTTTTGGATGTGCAACTTTTATCCAGCGGCCTACATGGTCAATTTGTTGTGACATTGCATGTGTGTGTGGTTTGCACACTCACTAGATGTTTCCCCACTAGGTGTACACAGGACTGCATCTCATGAACAGGCAAGGGGGCACATTGCCTGGAAATGCAGGTGATGTCAGATTTTCCCCCTTGCCACATCACCACACACATACGAATTGCCAGCACAGGGACACATCTCTCTCTGATGCCAAAATGCGGATGCACTGTGAATGTGACTGGTCGTGTGCACGATAAGGCATGCCACCACCAATGTCAGCACACCTGCAGCATAGTGCACATGTGTTTGAGTAGTATGCAGGGATGTGCATGTGCATATAGGTGGACTTTACTACGCATACACAACCTTGCACACTACTCAGACACATGTGCACTATGCTGCAGGTGTGCTGACATTGATGGTGGCATGCCTTATCGTGCACTTGACCAGTCACATTCACAGTGCATCTGCATTTTGGCATCAGAGAGAGATGTGTCCTTGTGCTGGCAATTTGTATGTGCGTGGTGATGTGGCAAGGGGGCCATTTTGCCACCCTGCCACATCTCAAGTTGTTGTGCCACTTTATCATTTGATGTAGCACTTAAGGAGTGGTCTGACTTTGATCTTGGACTATGTTGGGCTTCCTTTTCTGTGCACATTTAGAAGTCTGTGTGCCCACCAATGTGTGTCGTGCAATGTGTTGTTTGAGAAGGGTGATATGTCCCTGTGCCACCATGGACAGGGGTATCCGGGACATGATCCACAGTAATTGTGGGTATGCACTTCAATTTATTTAATTGTACATGAGTGCCACTGGGCCCATCCACCCCCGTCCCCCCCCTCCCTGGTTGATGCTCACCCTGGTGTTGTTGTGTCTGGTCACGTTCAGCAGTATCCTGGCCCGCAACTCCAACCACCGTCTCCTCACTGATGACTCGGGACACCTGCTCCTCCAACTCATCCAGCTCCTCCTGTGGCACTGGACTCCCACCTCCAGTCTGCTTCACTGCTCTCAGGTTGGCTGCTAGTTTCTCCTTGGTTTGGGACTTGGTATCATGCCAGCGTTTCTTGCAGTCGTCCACTGTCCTCCTCCTCTCTCCAACAGCATTCACCTTGGACACAATGTCCTGCCATATTTCTTTTTTTCTTGCCAATGTCACTGTGGAGGTGACAAACAGTTCTTGTTGGTGTTCAGTCACCTCCGCAATCAGGACCTGGTTTTCCTGCTGGCTGAACTTAGGATTCCTCTTCCTCTTGGCCTTCACATGGGTCTCTGGCTGGTCCTCCTGGGTATTTGTGGGGTTGTTGGTGGCCTCTGCACTGGTCCCAGCTTCATCAATTGCTCCTCTGGTATTTTCCATTTATTTTTATTTTTTTCTGGTTGGCGGGCCTTTTATGGTGCATTTTCCCGCTGAACGCTTAAAATGCAGGCCTGGTGCTAATTAGTGATAGGATTCTGTCGCTGATTGGCCCATCGCCACTTTTTTTACGTTAGCGTGAGGATTTTTATCGCCGTCACGCTAAATCTATCACCGTCCATTTCCGCCGGAAAAGGTAGCTATCGC
The DNA here is from genome assembly GCA_963921515.1 of Calotriton arnoldi. NCBI lineage: Eukaryota > Metazoa > Chordata > Amphibia > Caudata > Salamandridae > Calotriton > Calotriton arnoldi. The sequence continues at coordinate 46,523 of CAWUFW010020395.1, forward strand.
CTGTTAGCGGCGTGTTGCTAATACGCCGCTAATGCGGCAATGGATTCCGGCATTCGACGGCGATAAAAAAACTCACGCTAAACGGGGTTAGCGATAAATATCGCCATTTGTTGCTAATATCCCCCTAAGTTTTTTCTAAACATTTTTTAAAATGAGGGTTTGAAAGGAAGAAAAGCATATCAAACAATATCTTCTATGTCTGCCTGGTTCAATAACTCCTTCACTGCATCGCGCATCCCCATAGAGTACATGGCAGAACCTGCCACGCAGTCTCTCACGGCTCTGCCGAGTTTGCACTTTACCAGCAAGCAACCACAGCCTGCTTCCCCACTGGCACCACCCAACCACAGCCTGCTTCCCCACTGGTACCAGCAAGCAACCACAGCCTGCTTCACATCTGGCACCACCCAACCACAGCCTGCTTCCCCATTGGCACCACCCAACCAAAGCCTGCTTCACATCTGGCACCACCCAACCACAGCCTGCTTCACATCTGGCACCACCCAACCACAGCCTGCTTCCCCATTGGCACCACCCAACCAAAGCCTGCTTCACATCTGGCACCACCCAACCAAAGCCTGCTTCACATCTGGCACCACCCAACCACAACCTGCTTCACATCTGGCACCACCCAACCACAGCCTGCTTCCCCACTGGCACCACCCAACCACAGCCTGCTTCACATCTGGCACCACCCAACCACAGCCTGCTTCCCCACTGGCACCACCCAACCACAGCCTGCTTCCCCACTGGCACCAGCAAGCAACCACAGCCTGCTTCCCCACTGGCAGCACCCAACCACAGCCTGCTTCCCCACTGGCACCACCCAACCACAGCCTGCTTCACATCTGGCACCAGCAAGCAACCACAGCCTGCTTCTTCACTGGCACCAGCAAGCAACCACAGCCTGCTTCCCCACTGACACCACCCAACCACAGCCTGCTTCCCCACTGGCACCACCCAACCACACCCTGCTTCCCCACTGGCACCAGCAAGCAACCACAGCTTGCTTCCCCACTGGCACCACCCAGCCACAGCCTGCTTCACATCTGGCACCACCCAACCACAGCCTGCTTCCCCGCTGGCATCCCCCAACCACAGCCTGCTTCCCCACTGGCACCACCCAACCACAGCCTGCTTCCCCGCTGGCACCACCCAACCACAGCCTGCTTACCCGCTGGCACCACCCAACCACAGCCTGCTTCTCCACTGGCACCAGCAAGCAACCAAAGCCTGCTTCTTTACTGGCACCAGCAAGCAACCACCGCCTGCTTCCCCACTGGTACCAGCAAGCAACCACAGCCTGCTTCACATCTGGCACCACCCAACCACAGCCTGCTTCCCCACTGGCACCACCCAACAACAGCCTGCTTCACATCTGGCACCACCCAACCACAGCCTGCTTCACATCTGGCACCACCCAACCACAGCCTGCTCCCCCACTGGCACCAGCAAGCAACCACAGCCTGCTTCCCCACTGGCACCACCCAACCACAGCCTGCTTCCCCACTGGCACCAGCAAGCAACCAAAGCCTGCTTCTTTACTGGCACCAGCAAGCAACCACAGCCTGCTTCCCCACTGGCACCACCCAACTACAGCCTGCTTCCCCACTGGCACCAACAAGCAACCAAAGCCTGCTTCTTCACTGGCACCACCCAACCACAACCTGCCAGGTAACTGCTGCTGATGCTTCAGGTGGGATTCCATCCGAAACATTAATTGGCACATTCAGCACCAATGGGATTCGGGGTAGCATGACCCTAGGGAGTGAAGATCTAGGGAAGTGTGAATGAGCAGGTGTTTCAGTTGGCTGTTGATTGGTTTTGAAACTAGAACTGCACTGGTTGTGGTGGGACACCCGGTGTCATATCACATGATGCAGCTCTTTCAATACCGCGTGGGACGGCGGGCCCGTGCGGCTCTACGCACCCAGTAAAACTTACCACCGTAGCACAGTGCTGCCTGCTACTGTATCATACTCATTATATAAAGATGTTGACAATACTGACCCACACACAGCCACAAACCTCACCCACCATACCACAAAACCGAAACACAGCACCACAAAACTGGCCGACGCACATCCTCAAACCAGCGAACAACACCACAAATCTGACTCACAACACCACAAAACGGACTCACACACAGCCACAAAACCGACCCACACCACAAAACTGACTCACACAGACAGCTACAAAACAGACCCACCACACCACAAAACAAACTCACACACAGCCACAAAACTGACCAACCAAACTGACTCACAACACCACAAACTGACTTACACACAGCCACAAAACCGGCCCACCACACCACAAAACTGACCCACATCACCACAAAACTGACTCTCACACAGCCACAGCCTGAGCCTGAGATGGCTGCAACGCATCCAGAACGCCTCTGCACGTCTTATCCTCGACATCCCCCGACGCAGCCACATCACACCCCACCTGAGAGACCTGCACTGGCTCCCTGTCAACAAGAGGATAACCTTCAAGCTCCTCACCCACGCACACAAAGCACTCCACAACTCCGGACCAGCCTACCTCAACAGACGACTCAGCTTCTACACCACCACCCGCCAGCTCCGCTCGACCAGCCTCGCCCTCGCCACAGTCCCCCGCATCCGGAAAACGACCGCCGGCGGCAGATCCTTCTCCCACCTCGCCGCCAAGACCTGGAACACCCTCCCCACCAACCTCCGACAGACCCAAGACCTACTGGCCTTCAGAAGACTCCTCAAGACCTGGCTCTTCGATCAGTAGCAGCACCACCCCCCTCTTCCCCCAGCGCCTTGAGACCCTCGCGGGTATGTAGTGCGCTGTATAAGTGACATGATTGATTGATTGACCACACCACAAAAATGACCCACAAACCACAAAACTCACTCACACACAGCCACAAAACCGACACACCACACCACCAAACTGACTCAAAACACCACCAAACTGACTCACTCACAGCCACAAACCAGCCCACCATACCACAAAAATGAAACACAACACCATAAAACTAGCCGAAACACATCCACAAACCGGCCCACAACACCACAAAACTAACTCACACACAAACACAAAACTGACCCACCAAACCGACTCACAACACCAGAAAACTGACTCACACACAGCCACAAAACAGACCCACCACACCACAAAACCGATCCACCACAAAACTGCCTCACACACAGCCTCAAAACCGATCCACCATGCCACAAAACCAACTCACACCACAAAACTGACTCACACACACAGCCACAAAACCGGCCAACCACACCACAAAACCGAAACACAACATCACAAAACTGGCTGACACACATCCACAAACCAGTCCACAACACCACAAAACTGACTCACACACAACCACAAAACCGATCCACCACACCACAAAACTGACCCACACCACAAAACTGACTCACACAACCACAAAACCGGCCCACTTACTGATCCTCCCACTAGCCATCTATGACTACCAGACTGCTCTATATTGTAGTCCGAAGTGGGCTAGCATCAGTTTAGCAAATACACAGACATTCAAATGATACTAGATGTAGTGGGTCAGCAGTGCTGTGTTCCGGCCGGTGAGCCGGATATGATGTGCACTGCATCCGTGGGCCAGGTGTGGCTCACGGGGTTAAATAAAAGGGGAGTAATGGCACGTGGTTCATCTCCCCGGCCACGATACTCTGTGTGTGCTGTGTCCTTATTTCCGCCACGTAATTTGGCCAAAACCTCCCATTACCTTCCCAGCCCACAGCGTGGGCCATATCGCAATATTGGCAATGAGGGGGATCGCAATCCACGCTCCGCCGACCGGCCCCTGGTCCCGTATGAGAGCCGGTACCCCCGCTGTCCGCAAGTGACGTTGGCTGGCCCGCGGTGCCGCGCACGGCATGGAGGAGCGCTGCTGTAGACCCTGAAGCAAGCGGTGAGTGCGGCCGCCACGCCTGTCAGCACCCGCATCAGCACACCACAGCCCCGCGGTGACATTCACCACGCCCGGGGGCCCTGCAATTACTCGGCACGCGTGCAGAGCTGCACAAGGAGAGAAACAAGGCCGGTGACAGGCAGAGAGCAGCCCACACCGCAAAGAGAAGTACAACCTCCTGGGGGCGAGCCACGTGAAAGCCCAATTGTCCAGCCCACGGTGAGGGAGGTGACAGGAACCAAGCCAGAAGGGGCCCAGAAAAGGAAAGAAAAAAAAAGGCACAGTGTGGAGCGGCAAGGAAGAAGAAAAAAAAGAAAAACATAATAAGGAGAAGAGTAGAAAGCAGTGAGGAGGTGAGGTAGGAGTCAATTATAAGAAAAGGAAAGCACAGTAGTGTAGAGACATGGCAGATGACAACCCAGCACAGGCCCAGCAGAGAATGCCAGTACAACATACCCTCACTGGGGTGTTACCGCCATTTAGTGAATTAGAAGACCTGGTGACCGTGTCCTCACGCTGGAAAATCTGGATTGAAAGACTGAATAATTATTTCATCGCCGCAAGGGAAACCGATGGAGCAGTGAAAAGGTCCCTACTCCTCCACTAAGCGGGAGACAAAATGTTTAAATTGTTTAAACATCTGCTGAACACAGGCGGCACCAAGGATTACGACTTGTCGGTCACAGCGCTAAATGCCCATTTCGACTCCCAACTTAACCCTGATTTTGAACGATTCAAACTGCGGCAGGCGCGCCAACGGGAAGAGGAATCGATTGATGCATTCTACGCCCGGCTGCTTGAGCTAGCCAACACATGCACTGCCGATGACCAGCAGAAGGAAATTAGGGCCCAAATCATTCAAGGGTGCTGGGACAAGACACTGAGAGGTCTTATCCTAGGCCAGCCGGAGAACGCCCTAGAGAAAATACTCATACTAGCCCAGACCCATGACCTGTCCGCAGCCCGAGCCAATGAGATGGACCAGGTCCTCACGAAGACCCACGAGATGTCGGGGAACATCAAAGTAGAGCGAGCGGATGCCATCCGCTCAAAGCCACGGAACGACAAAGTCAGGAAGCCGAGGCCCGAGATGTCCAAGACGAAGTGCGGATACTGTGGGCGGGAGGCACACGCAACCAACAAATGCCCCGCACAGGGCAAGACCTGCGCCAACTGCGGGATCACTAACCACTTTGCAGCGGTATGCAGAAGGAGAAACAGAGGATGAGACACTAGAGGACAAAGACTACCCTCAAGAGCGGTGCGACAGCTGTCGATCACAGACCCAGCTCAGCAAGAAGAATCCCAAGGGGCCAGTCGACGATACCAGGGACTGGAAGATTCCTCCACTGACGAGGATGAAGTGGAGACCTACCTGATCTCGTTCACCCGAGAGCTCAAGCGCCGCCGGAGACCACAACCATCGTGCGTGATCAAGATTGCTGGGTCGGAAGTGAGAGCGATCATCGACACGGGAGCCTCAGTGAACGTGATTGGCCTCCAGCAGTATCGCCACCTCCAGCCCAGGCCGCTGATCACACCATCACGGACCAAGATATTCGCCTACGGGAGCCAGTCCCCACTGCCACTCAAGGGGAAGATCTTACTGCGGGTGAAGTCCGAAGAACAGGAGGTCTTGACTACAATCCATGTCATAGACCGGGAGGCGGACACACTGATCAGCAGCCACACTGCCGAGGACCTCAGGCTGGTGTTGTTCGCAAGGAGCATCCAAGCACACCAGGTAGATGATGTATTGGACCAGTTCCCGGAACTCTTCCAGGGGCTGGGGTGCCTCAAGTGTGCTCCCATCAAGCTACACATTGACAAGACGGTCACCCCTGTGGTGCTGCGACACCGGCGGATCCCATTCCACCTGAGGCCCCTAGTGGAAAAAGAACTCACAAAGCTGGAACAGCAAGAGGTGATTGAGAAAGTTTCAGGGCCAACACCATGGGTGTCCCCAATGGTCATCGCAGAGAAGCCCAAACAGCCAGGAGCAATACGCCTGTGTATTGACATGAGACTGCCCAATCGTGCAATTAAGCGAGAACGCCACATTACGCCTACCATGGACGACATAATTGCAGATGTCAATGGATCCCGGTGGTTCTCCAAATTAGATTTGAATGCTGGGTATCACCAGCTGCCATTAGTGGAAGAGAGCAGGTACATTACAACGTTCAGCACCCATCTAGGGCTGCAGCGGTACAAGCGACTGAACTTTGGGATATCCTCCGCAGCCGAGGTATTCCAGAACACCATCCGCGAGCTGCTCTCCGGTCTGCCCGGAGTCCTCAACGTCAGTGACGATATTTTGATTCACCCTGCCACCGCAGCTGACCACCACAGCCACCTGAGGAACACCCTGCGCCACCTCAGGGAGCACGGTGTGACACTACATCGGGAGAAGTGCCTGTTCTTTCAGCCCTCGCTGGAATTTTTCGGATACATTTTCAATCAGGAAGGCATCCAAGTAGACCCGCGGAAGTCCCAGGTGATCCGGAATGCACCTGCCCCTGCCACACCTACAGAGGTACGAAGTTTTCTTGGCATGGCCACATACTGCGGGAGGTTCATCCCGGACCTCACAACCCGAACCGAGCCGCTGCGAGCTCTCACGGAGGCCGACGCCAAGTGGACCTGGGGACAACGCGAAGAAGAGGCATTCCAGAACATCAAAGACGCCCTCCTAGGGGAAGCCACATTGGCGTATTTCGACCCGGCAAAGCGCACTGAACTCCTGGTGGACACCAACCCGGTAGGGCTTGGAGCAGTGCTGGCCCAAGAATAAGAGCCGGGGCGATGGGCAGCCCTGTCATTCGCCAGCAAGTCACTAAACCCCACGGAGGCCAGGTACGCTCAAATCGAGCAGGAGGCGCTTGCCATCAAGTGGGCTTGGAACCAATTCCATCTGTACCTGAGAGGCCAACCCTTCATTGTCGTAACCGACCACTAGCTGTTGGTTCCCCTCTTCAAGGGTTCTGCCCCTTACCCACCGCCACGGATCGAACGGTGGGCTATCCAACTCGAGCCGTACCAGATGGACCTGGTCTACCGCCCTGGGGCAAAGAACCCTGCAGACTTCTTGTCCCGACACCCCTCGCAAGGGGAAGAGGTCAACGACGCGGAAGGGGCAGACAACACATCCGAATGATTTGCCTCGCAGCATGCCCCCAAGCGATGACGATAGAAGACATCAAGAAGGCAGCCGAACAGGACTCAATATACATCAGAACTCTCCAAGCGGTCCAGGAAGGGTCATGGAAAGGGTGCACAGTCAAAATATCGACTTTTAAATATCGACCTATATTAATATTGAGTTTTAAATATTGTAGGCACAGAATATCGACATCAAGAATATCGGTGACCAGAATATCGACCTGAAGGTAAGAAATATAATTTTTGTTAATATCGAAGTTATTAATATCGATAGTAAAAATATCGATGTTAATAATATCAATGTTTATGTTAGTGTTATGTATTTTAGTATGTATTTTATATGTATGTGTTCCACATGTTTTGTTATGTTTTGTATTTTGTTTTAAATATATGTATTAATTGTTTAGAAGTTAGTAATTTTTTTTAAAGTAAATTTTGCGTTTTAGTACCGTAGCGGGTTGTGGGTTTATGGGGAATAGGGTGGGAAGTAATTTAATTATAGTAAATTAATTCATAATTTTTAGAAATTATTAATTATTTTTAATTACATTTTGCATTTTAGTTCTGTAGCGGGTTGTGGGTTTATATGGGAATAGGGTGGGAAGTAATTTAATTGTAATTAAGTAATTATTAATTTTTATTTATTGTTATTGATATTTAATTTATTGTTAATTAATTATTAATTGGCAATTAATTTTTATTAATTGATACATTGATAATTATATTAATTGTAAAAAAATGTATTGGAGCGGGTTATGGGTTTATAGGGAATAGGGTGGGAAGTAAATTAATTATAATAAAGTAATTAATAAATTTTATTTTTTGGTATTGATAATTAATTTATGGTTTATTAATTATTCATTGGTAATTAATTTTTATTAATTAATTAATTGATACATATATTAATTGTGTTAATTTAGTTTAGGAGCGGGTTGTGTGTTTATAGGGAATAGGGTGGGAAGTAATTTATTATAATTAAGTAATTATTTATTAATATTTATTGGTATTGATAATTATTTTATTGTTAATTAATTTTTATTAATTGATTAATTGATCATTATATTAATTGTGTTAAATTTTATGTGGAGTGGGTTTTGTGTTTATTGGGGAATAGGGTGGGAAGAAATTTAATGTTATTAAAGTAATTATTAATTTTCATTTATTGGTATTTATAATTAATTTATTGTTAATTTATTAATAAATCATTTTTAATTAAAACAATTATTTAATTGATAAGTATGTTATTTTTAACCCCTACGCTATCCAACACTTTCCCTACTGTTGCACTCTCTGGAGTTGGAATAGTAATTTTTACCCCTACGCTATCCAACACTTTCCCTACTGTTGCACTCTCTGGAGTTGGAATAGTAATTTTTACCCCTACGCTATCCAACACTTTCCCACTGTTGCACTCTCTGGAGTGGGAATAGTAATTTTACCCCTATGCTATCCAACACTTTCCCTACTGTTGCACTCTCTGGAGTTGGAATAGTAATTTTTACCCCTACTCTATCCAACACTTTCTCTACTGTTGCACTTTCTGGAGTTAGAATAGCAATTATAACCCCTACGCTATCCAACACTTTCCCTACTGTTGCACTCTCTGGAGTGGGAATAGTAATTTTTACCTCTATGCTATCCAACACTTTCCCTACTGTTGCACTCACTGGAGTGGGAATAGTAATTTTTACCCCTACGCTATCCAACACTTTCCCTACTGTTGCACTCACTGGAGTGGGAATAGTAATTTTTACCCTTACGCTATCCAACACTTTCCCTACTGTTGCACTCACTGGAGTGGGAATAGTAATTTTAATCCTTTCGCTATCCAACACTTTCCCTACTGTTGCACTCTTTGGAGTGGGAATAGTAATTTTTTCCCTCCGCTATCCAATATTTTTCTGTATTGTATTACTTAATGTTGTGTATAATTTATTTTACAAAAATTTAAAATATTGACATTTTTTTAATTTGTTAAATATATTTTTAAAATTTTAATAATATTATTTTTGTATGTGTATGTCTGTATTTATAATTTATAAAATATGTTTAACAATTTATAAGTTATTAAAATAATTATTTATGAATATTATTAAGTAAGTATATATATTATATTTTATATGTATATTTTTAATTTATTTTAACATTATATGTATCAGTTTTTATTTTTAAACATTTTTAAATAATTTTAACTGTTTCTTTTAATTATATGTATTATTTACTTTATTTTAGATAATTTTTGACATTGATATTTATTTTTCGATATTTTTGTACTTACCATGATGTAGATAGGATGTCGATATTCTTGACTTCGATATTTTTGTCACGATATTTTTGTACCTCGATATTTTGTCAGTGATTCCATGGAAAGACTACCTCCAACAAGCAAACGCATGGGTGCCAGAAGACAAGGAAGAGTTGGCCAAGATATGGAGAGTGAGGAGTGCGTTGAGCGCCACCCAAGACGGAGTACTCCTGCGAGGCTCGTGCCTAGTGATCCCCCAAGCGCTAAGGCAACACGCTACCCAGTTGGCTCACGACGGGCACCAGGGCACCACCAAGATGAAAGCCAGAATGAGGGAAAAGGTCTGGTTCCCAGAGCTTGAAACAATGGTCGAGGATCTGGTACGTCGATGCCCGGCCTGCCAGATGACAAGCATGCCAGAACGTCCTGCCCTGGTGATCACCGAAGATGCTTGAACTGACCCGTGGTCAAAAGTAAGCATGGACTTTGGGAGCTTTCCCGGAGGGAGACACACGCTCATCCTAGTGGACGCTCATTATAAGTACCCTATAGTGGAAACCATTCCCTCAACCGCCTTCACTCATGTGTCGCCTGTCCTGGAAAAGGTATTTGCGACGTTTGGATTCCCTACTGAGATTTGGAGCGACAATGGACCACCATTCCACGGAGCGGAGTTTGCCACATTTCTCAACCAGCAGGGCATCCGTCACCGGCAGATCACACCCCAGTGGCCTCAAGCCAACGGAGACGTGGAACGGTTCATGAGGACACTAAACAAAATGCTACGCATCGCCGCCGCAGAACAAGCGGATCCTGAGGAGCGCCTCCACTCATTTCTCCGAGAGTACAGGAGTACCCCACAAGGCACGACACTCCAAACACCTTGGGCACTCATGTTCAACGGACCTCGAAGAGACTTGATTCCCACGTGTCCAGGGTGGAGGCCCCCACCTCACAGCATCTAAGACACTCAGGCCAGGCGGGAGCGACGGAACGACCAAGCCAGCGACAAAGGTCGTGCCACGACAAGGTCCCTCCGGCCGGGGGCGTCCGTAATACTCAAAGACTGTCGGCCTGGCGGAAAATTCCGAACAACTCATGAGCCTGGCGTTTGGGACTGTGGTGGCTAACAATGGCACTATGATAACCGCCCGGAGAGGGAGCAAAGAAATATCCCGCAACATCTCGTAGTTCAAAGAGGTTCCGTCTGCTTTACCAGAACAGGGCTCCCAGATTCCCCCAGACCCTAATAGGAGCCCCTGTCTGGAGAGTGGACCCACCAGGGACCCAGCTCAGGATCAGATGCAGGTGGAACCCCAGAGTTTGCCACCGGCCACACCTCAGCGAGGCGAACCACCTCTCCGAAGCTAGCCCCATCGCTACAGCCTCAGGCCAAACCCCTAGCCCAGTCAGCACCTTCAAGGGTTCTCCTGCTGATTTTCCTAAGCTGCCATTGGAGCATCTATGGTGTTTAACAGACTCCAGAGACAGCCGTCAGAAAGAGCTGACCTGGGAAGGGATGTAGTGGGTCAGCGGTCTTGTGTTCCGGCCGGTGAGCCGGATATGATGTGCACTGCATCCGTGGGCCAGGCGTGGCCCCCGGGGTTAAATAAAAGGGGAGGAACCGCACGTGGTTCATCTCGCAGGCCACGATACTGTGTGTGTGCTGTGTCCTTATTTCCACCACGTAATTAGGCCAAAACCTCCCGTTACCTTCCCAGCCCACGGCCGTGGGCCATATCGCAACACTAACAACCAGAGTAGAAGGATCAGAGCACAATGCAGGAGCAACCCCAGCTGCTGACACGTGTGTTGGTTGTTTCCAAACAAAAATTGATGAGTGCCAACAATCAATCATGGAGCCACGCTCTCGGGGGTCTTGGGTAGTTAATCTTCGATGTAGGCCACGGCACCCGCCTTGGAGTGAGTACCTACCGGGGCATTAGTGAGCAGTTACCTTAAACTAACCAGGCGTGAGATGGCTTCAGATGTCAGGTGTTGGTATTAAGTGACAATAAACAGAGAAGGTCTGGAGAGGCGGGAAATCCCCCGCACTAATGGAATATTGATCGCTTCGCGAGGGTGGGGGCAGGTTTGGAGAGGGCTGGGGCCGCAGGGGCTCCCGAAGTGCTTGCATCACGCAGTGCTTGTTGTTATTATCCTTTGAGTGCAGCAAAGCAAACAGCATGCGCTACTTGAGAGAAAAACTCAAGGAGTGTGAGGCTTCTAAGAGGCAGAGACAGAAAAGAAAAAAAGCAATAACAGATTTAATGAGTCGAAGTCAAAATTAGCAGGTTTATGACAATAACACACACTGGCATTTTCTAGTAGGCTGTGGTAAGTGGTCTAAGTGAAAAGCACAGCGCTGGTGAACTGTGATGTAAGATGCAAAGCTGTGTCTAGAAAGAGCCATGGACCTGACTGAGGTCCAGATGTACTAGGACTTCACGCAACGCAGGAGGGAGCTCACCTGTGGCCTCTCTTCTGCGCTGGTGCATTTTGAGCAGCCTAGCGCCAACGCAGGCACTCTAGGCCCATAGTGCAAGGGTGCCTGCATAGTGGCGGGCATGGTTTTTGTTTCGGAAGAGGCGCCGTCCTGTAGAAAAACTATGTTTTAAGGCTGTTTCCTTTATGCATGGATGCTGCACAATGCAGCACACAAGCAACGTGGAAGAAACGAGGAGAAATAAAGACATTGCTCCTCTTTATACCAGACTCAGGTGTCCATGACTAGAGGTTTTCACAGATAGGGGCGTGAGACAAAATGCATGGGTGGGTGCATGGGTGGGTGCATGGGTGTGTGCATGTGTGGGTGCATGTGTGGGTGCATGGGTGGGTGCATGTGTGGGTGCATGGGTGGGTGCATGTGTGGGTGCATGGGTGGGTGCATGTGTGGGTGCATGGGTGGGTGCATGGGTGGGTGCATGGGTGGGTGCATGTACCACCCATGGAATTCCTCTCTGATGCAAAGTAACGCAAGGCTGCACATTACGTTGCTTTACTTCTTTTACAAACCAATGCAAATTGCCATTTGGATTGGTTTGTAAATCCGCACCCGGCAAAGAGCAGAAGGAGTGTCAATAGTCGCGCCACAAGCAGGAGCCAGAGAGAGTCCATCGTTTGATTTTATCGCAAAGGTGAGGACGTCATCTGAGAGAGACACCCAAATGTTGGCAATTAAGGGATCGCAGGGCGAGGGATCAGCCTCTTCTTCCTCCACCGCGCATCTGCCTATAGGACCAGAACTTCTAGCTGAAGAGATAAGGGGGCTACCCCAAAAATTGGATTGATGTAATGTAACCCCCTGGGGGGGGGGGTGATTTGAGGGGGCACAGGGCTGGCAGGAGGTAGTGACTGACCTGCTGGTGGTCGCGGACCTTTCTGCCCTACCCTGAGATGCCTAATGTTTGATGTTTTAAGGGGGCTTCTCCTGGTGTCAGGTACCCCGGCATAGGACGGAGCGCTATGTGGTGCCCTTGTGTCATGTATTGGTATCAAACTGTGGCTCTTACCCATCCCTCTGTGAGGTAGAGGGGAAGTTGACATAAAGGGGCCGATTCCGATTCGGGCCGGAAAACGTACCCACCGACTCGGTACGGGAATTTAGTCCGACCGACACGTATCGGCGCTGCCCGATCTGCCTTGTACGATGCAATGCACGTGGAACACGACCGACTCGTACGGAACACAAACCGAGCGACCGAACCGCACGGAAACCATCTACCCGGCCGGAAAAACACGTGACTCGAACCGACCGACACGCAGCAGTAATGAAGCCGACAGAAACGTACCCGCGAACTCCGACCCGCGCAGTACGATGCAATGCGTGTTAAACTAAACCGAGTCACACGGAGCTCAAGCCGTACGACCGACACGCATAAAAAACGGAGCCGAAGCAACGCAATACTCCACGACCGACGCGTACGCCCCACATAAAACACAGTCTGAAAGACTCGGAGAAGCTCGCACGAGCCAACTGCAGCATCCGACTCGGTCAGGAGAACGTCTCCTACATGCACCAAAACTACAAATGAAAAAATACAAAAAAAAGGGCCAAACAAGCAATTACAAAGTCAATAAATACTGGGGGGGGGAATGGAACAAAGACACACCCACAACTCCACCCATATAAAGGCCACAAATCCCTACCATGATCCTTTGCAAATCCAAATGACCTGCCAGCACAGAACACCATCAGACAGCAACCACAGACACACCCACAACTCATCCATCACACAAGCCACACACCATTAGCAACTCCCTAATAGCACCCTCACATACACCCAGCAAAACCTACACACACACACCCTCACTTGCACACTCACACACACACACCAATACCCACCACCACCCATCACCATGCCCCCAAAGAAGAATCCAAAGTTCCTAGACAGTGAATTAGAAGTGTTGGTAGATGAAATCCTCAGGGTAGAGCCACAATTGTTTGGTACACTGGTCCAACAGACCCCCATGTCGCAGAAAACCAAGATGTGGGAGAGGATCGTCGACAGGGTGAACGCACAATAACCATGTTTGTGCACAAAGGAAGACATCCAGAACAGGTGGTATGATGTGCGCAGGAGGGTCAATGCCCTACTGAAGAAGGATTACACCTTGAGCCAGCGCACCGGCAGTGGCCCTCCTGCCAAACCAGTATACCTCAGGCCCTGGGAGGAGAAGGTGCGGGCCATCCTACCACCAGAGAGCGTACATGGACTAGCAAACATCCCAGAGCCTGGTGAGTACACAACCAATATACCCAATATCGTGTGACAATACACACACTTCACTGTCAAGGGGATAGTCAAACCATGCACATCCAGCAAAGCCACAGTAACCAAAACAGAATCATACCTAGATGTGTATGTTAGTTAGACAAACACAATACCTGCCATCCCAAAGTGAAATGTAACTGTGTCATGACATGTACAAACCCAACAACAAATCGAGCAAGGCAGCCGCACAAATCTAACCAACAAACACTGTCAGACATTTTGCCACCAACAGAACACCACCTCACGGGGAAGCTCACTGAAAGGAAGGAATCCTGTGTATGCTGGTGAAGTCAGTGTAGCCAATAGCATGATGGGAGTGGTAGTCACAGATATTGGTCACCCTCACAATTGGCCCATCAACACCACTCTGAACCATGCTCACATCACAGGGAGTGGAAAAGAACTGACAAGATGGCTGACACTGGGTATTGCTGTGGGGAGCACAAGCCCCTGCTGGGAACTGGGCACCAACCAACAGCAGGACACCACTGACTGACACCCTGAAAGCAAACTTGCACTCCCTGCAATGGAAGCACGTTCCATGGTGGGATATCTGGCTGGGTGGGAAGGAGGAATGACAGCACTGACCATAGTTACCAGCAGCTCCTCTCACACACACCCTTAACACAAACTCCACACAACTCACCTGGGAGAATGCATTGCCTCACACTCTAATTAAATATCCCACAAAGAACCACCACCCTGGGTTATGCTGTGTGAAGCACAGAGACTCTTTTGGGACTTGCAGCCAAACTAACGCCAGGACAACACTGTCAGCCATCCTGTCAGCACAGGCACACTACCCCACAGGGAAGCAGAGTCAAAAGGAAGGAAGTATGGGCATGCTGGGAAGGGGGTGTAGGCAATAGCATGATGGGAGTGGTAGTCACAGCTCAACATCCCCCACCCGCATGGCCCAGCAAGCTCACACTAAAGCATGCACACCTACCAGGGAGTGAAAAGCCACTTCAAAGATGTCTGACACTGGTGCTCTGTTGTGGGGAGCACAAGGCCCTGCTGGGAACTGGGCACAAACCAACAACAGGACACCACTGTCAGCCACCTTGCCATGGCTGTCACACTCACACACAGTGAAGTCCACTCAAAAGGAAGGAAGTATGGGCATGCTGGAAAGGGGGGTGTAGGCAATAGCATGATGGGAGTGGTAGTCACAGCTCAACATCCCCCACCCACATGGCCCAGCAAGCTCACACTGAAGCATGCACACCTCACAGGGAGTGAAAAGCCACTTCAAAGATGTCTGACAATGGTGCTCTGTTGTGGGGAGCACAAGGCCCTGCTGGGAACTGTGCACCAACCAACAGCAGGACACCACTGACTGACATCCTGAAAGCCAACTTGCACTCCCTGCAATGGAAGCACGTTCCATGGTGGGATGTCTGGCTGGGTGGGTAGGAGGACTGACAGCTCTGACCATAGTTACCAGCAGCTTTTCTCACACACCCCTTAACACAAACTCCACACAACTCACCTGGGAGAATGCATTGCCTCACACTCTAATTAAATATCCCACAAAGAACCACCACCCTGGGTTATGCTGTGTGAAGCACAGGGACACTTTTGGGACTTGCAGCCAAACTAACGCCAGGACAACACTGTCAGCCATCCTGTCAGCACAGGCACAGTACCCCACAGGAAGCAGAGTCAAAGGAAGGAAGTATGGGCATGCTGGGAAGGGGGGTGTAGGCAATAGCATGATGGGAGTGGTAGTCACAGCTCAACATCCCCCACCCGCATGGCCCAGCAAGCTCACACTCAAGCATGCACACCTACCAGGGAGTGAAAAGCCACTTCAAAGATGTCTGACACTGGTGCTCTGTTGTGGGGAGCACAAGGCCCTGCTGGGAACTGGGCACCAACCAACAGCAGGACACCACTGACTGACATCCTGAGAGTCAACCTGCACCCACTGCAACGGTGGCATGCTTCATGGTGGGATAACTGGGCTGTGGGGAGAATGAGGGCCGGATGTCAACCAAATACCACCAATGCTGGCCATGCACACACCTCAACATTCACTTTGAAATGCTTCAGGTTGGCAGGACAATGTGCTACACCAATACCAACCTCTGACTGTGACAACTTAGGACAATGCAATGTACAGGCCCGCATCCAGAGGTACAGTCACAACTGTCAGATGTTTGAACCATTGATGCCTGTAGAAACATAACATACATTGTGTGTCTCTTCCAAAAACAGGTGATGATGGGGACACAGCAGCAGACGATGAGGAGTCCCTGTCCCAGGCTCCGGCTGACCCTGAGCTCTCTGGTGTGGAACAGCCTCTGCCCTCCTCGGAAGGCGAAGACCTACCTGGCACCTCCGGTGTGAGTCATCATGCAGCACCAGCAGGACCACCATCTGCACCACCTGCACCCACTCCTCCAACAACTGCCAACACACAGACCACCCCCACCGACACAGACAGACCAAGGACCACCAATGACAACAGCACAGTGACCCCGGCCCACCGTGAAGCTACGGACAACAACACCAGTACCGACCCCCAAGGAGCCTAGGGTCACCTGTGCGTGCCACCGCGGGTCCCGCACGTGTGGCCAGGGGTGGTGGGAGGGGTGGTAGGCAGAGGTCGCTTATTGCAGAGGGGTCTGGACTGCATGATGACCCACAACTGGTACGCATTGCTGATGCGTACCAGAATAGCACCGGAGAGGTCAGCCAGGTAGTGGGGATCCTCAAGGACATTCAACAGCAGCAGGCTGCTCATCATGCCCGCTTGGACTCACACATGTCCCGTATGGAGACACACATGTCCTGTGTGGAGACACACATGGCTGGCATGGAGTCCAAGTGGGACACATTGCAAGAACTGACAGCGGTGCACAGGGACATATTGACATGCCTCCGCCAGATTAGCACCAACATGGCCACACCTCCCTGTGTGCCCACAACATCTGGTGTCGCAACAACTGCAACAGGGCGGGAGGATGACTCTGGCGGAGAGTCCTCTGCACTGCAGCAGCCTGCACGTGAGGGTCCCCCCCCAAAGAAGAGGGGTCGTCCGAGGAAGGAGAACTGAGAGGCCGATGGCCATGTACATCCCCCAGGAACCCAACACCTGTTCTGGAATTCCACCTTTGTGTCGAATGCAACCCAACTCTCTCACATGACATGGGGAGTTTAAGTTGGACCAATGTATCAGATGACTGTGGACTTTACTCAGGACATTTCTGCTACCAACACTTCCAACTCATCTGGGAACTTTGGATTACAATCCCAATGTACAGCACCCACCATCCTGTGCACTGTCCCCACACATGTATGTAAATAAAATCACTAATACACCATACTTGCCTCTGTTGTGATTCCAACGTTGTTTCTGTCATGGAGATGATGATCTGCTAAATGACACTGTGCATGCTAACTGCTACAGCAAGTTCAACACCGTCATGTGAGTCATGGCGACGTGACACATATGAGGGAGACACACCACTAGGGCTACACAACACATACACACCAGGGCCATCGGACTCATCGCCTACACTGATGTTGCCAGGAAATACAGTGGAATGCACAGACACCACACCTATTCAGAGTTTGTGTTAACTAGCCCACAGGTGAAGTAAGCTAATGTCAGTCAGATGTGTGACCACAGACAACGCACATCCCAAAGTGAAGCACAGGTTTATTACACATTTGCAACATGTTGTTTCCACTACAGATGCAAGGTAATCCCACGTGGCTGTGGCCACACAGTCAACAATTGTAGAAGAAATAAAGTCCAGGGGTGTGGGGCACATCACCTGTAGGGAAACGACTGCTTCCACCCTGGAAGTTGAACCATGGTGTCGGGGGATCCGAGTGGACCAAACAACTCTGAAAGCACCCTGTGAAGGACAGACATGACACACAGTCAAAAGCACTGAAGAACAGGACAGAACTGCAATACTCATGCCCAATACATGTCACAAGATAACTACACAAAAGCAAGTTAGCATGTCAACACTGATGGGAGTACAGACTACCTGTAAGGACACACCGCTGCACGCATCCAGTCAAGTAGCACATGGCCACACTCAAACAGCAACAGAGCACCACCAACACATATCATGCAAACTCAAATCATTGACATGACATCTCTGGATACTCACATTCAGCTGAAGAAGTTGGTGATGAGCTGTGTGCGGACATCACCACCATCATCATCATCATCACTGGCATCGTGGCCCAGGCCAGGATCCTCCACAGGTGGCGGATGTTGGTCATCGTCATCCAGGATGAGAGGCAACTCCTTCCGCACTGCCAGGTTGTGTAGCATGCAGCAGACGATGAAAATCTTGCACACCTTTGCTGGGGCATATGGGAGGGCCCCTCCTTTCTTGTCCAGGCAGCGAAAGCGGCTCTTCAGGAGACCAAATGTCCGCTCGATCACTCTACTGGTCCGACCATGTGCCTCATTGTAGCGCATCTGGGCTGGTGTCACAGGGTTCCTGAGGGGTGTCAGCAACCACGGCATGTTGGGGTATTCGGAGTCACCTGCATACAGACAATTGCACATTAGCTGAGTTGGAAAAGAGGGTGGAATACAACATTGCAGAACACACACAATGGTACAAAGTCAGCACCCACCGACAAGCCAGGCACGCTGGTTCGGCATCTGTGACATTATCCTCGGGATGCGACTACGCCTCATCACGTAGGCATCGTGTGCAGAACCGGGGAAACGTGCACACACATGTGAGATGGTCATATCTGCAAGACATACCACCAGAGCATTGATAGAATGATAATGTTTACGGTTCCTGTATGCCTGCTCATGTGCCTGTGGTGGTACCAAAGCCACATGTGTCCCATCAATGGAGCCAATGACATGTGGCATCCTCCCCAGGGCATAGAAGTCACTCTTGATGTCAGTGAGTCGTTGAGGTTTAGGGAAATAGATGTACTGGTTCAGGAATCCCAACATTGCCTCCAAAACATTGCGTAGCACACGGCTGAACATGGTCTGTGACATCCCACCAGCAGACGCCACAGTGTGTTGAAAGGTACAGGTGGCAAAGAAGTGTAGGGCTGCCATCACCTTCACCTTGGGGGTCAGCGCTGCAGGGTATGTCCGGCCAGGTTGCAAATGTGGGGCCAACCACACGTCAATTCCTCAATCAGCGGCCTGTTGAAGCGGTACCGTCGGATGCAATCACGTTCAACCATTGTTGCAAGGTCAGGAAATGGTCTATGGACAGCTGGTGCCCTGCAGTGCATAGGTGAAAAAGAAAGATTGTCAGTCACCCCACATATGTGGCATTGACCATACTCAATATCACATGATACATCATTACAAGACACAAGTACTTGATGTGTGTGCCGTTCTGTATGGACATATATGGCACCTACATGGCCAACATCTAACATCACAGGTCAACATGTGTTGAAAACAAGTCCCAGGTTGTGCTATGGGAAATCATTAGGCTGTGTCACAGTACCCATGTACTGCTGTCACGTTCCAAACACACACCACAGTGACAAGTGAGGACAGATGAGCCCCAGGCATCACAGCTCTTTGACAGGTAGATTCCCAGGGACCCTGTATTGCCACATGGACATTGGCATGACATGGCGTATCATGTACACGTCAGCAATATAACCATGACTCCCACAGGTAGTGGCCCCTGTTGCCTCTGCAGGACAGACATGGACGTCTGTGACACACACACGCACAACATCTAAGTCAATGCACAAACAACGTGGATGTGGAGACTGTCACCCATTGTGCACATTTAATCAGAGACATCTGAAACACAACATGCACACAGACTGTGGAGGGCCATCACTATTGTGGCAATGGGTCACCCTGTGACATACATACCTTCCCACATGGGACTCAGGGTGTATGTGACATGACATACACATACACAACCTGGAAATGTGACCATGCAACTTGCCCTGAACTGAACAGTTGCACATCACAGTAGTCATGTGCACAACACACAAAGGAATCTGTCCCCATGAACACGTGCATGGCCTGGGAGTGGCTGCCCACAAGTGCCACCAAAAAAAACACAGCTTGACCCCCATACACACACAGGTAATGCAGCCTTACATGCCTTAGGATACAGTGTGGACAGGCTGTGGTGTTGTAGGTGTGCCCCTGAGTCCCTGGCAAGTAATTGTGGCTGGCATACGTTCACCAGTGACAACCATGGTGACATATGCGAGTGATTTGTACAGGGACGCATTGTACAGCAATGGACCGATCAGTGCGCACGCATTGGCCATTGCATATGATGTGTACGGGTACGCGTTATACAGCAATGGACCGATCGGTTCGCACGCATTGGCCATTGCATATGATGTGAACGGGTACGCGTCGTACAGCAATGGACCGATCGCTGCGCACGCATTGGCCATTGCATATGATGTGTACGGGTACGCGTTGTACAGCAATGGACCGATCGGTGCGCACGCATTGGCCATTGCATATGATGTGAACGGGTACGCGTCGTACAGCAATGGACCGATCGGTGCGCACGCATTGCCCATTGCATATGATGTGCACGGGTACGCGTTGTACAGCAATGGACCGATCGGTGCGCACGCATTGCCCTTTGCATATGATGTGAACGGGTACGCGTTGTACAGCAATGGACCGATCGGTGCGCACGCATTGGCCATTGCATATGATGTGAACGGGTACGCGTCGTACAGCAATGGACCGATCGGTGCGCTCGCATTGGCCATTGCATATGATGTGTACGGGTACGCGTTGTACAGCAATGGACCGATCGGTGCGCACGCATTGGTCATTGCATATGATGTGTACGGGTACGCGTTGTACAGCAATGGACCGATCGGTGCGCACGCATTGGCCATTGCATATGATGTGAACGGGTACGCGTTGTACAGCAATGGACCGATCGGTGCGCACGCATTGACTATGGCCTGGCATGGCAACGGATGCGTTTTCAAACCTTTAACGAGTCTGATGCAGTGAATTCAGTTGGCCACCCACAACAATGTTGCAAATTCATGGGTGTCATGAAGTTGAACTTTTGAAGGATGCTGTGGGCGTGTATGAGTGGTGCAAGTCCATGGATTGGCCAGATTCAGAAGATGCAAAGGACTTGGACCTATCACTTTGGACACATGGGACAGTATCTGCCTCTGCAGCACACATATAATGCTGGCTGTTCCCCTGGGAGCTCACTTGCCTGCACTACATGCTCCAGGATGAGATCTGCCACCACCACTGCTGCTGTCTCTGCATCCTCTGGCTACTGCAATGGCACGTACTGTGGAGAGAGCCCCTGCCTTCAGCACTGAGGAGAACCAGGCCCTGATGGATGGCCTCCTTCCACAGTACAGCAAGCTGTATGGGAAACCAGGGGAGCAGGTGAGTGTGCTGTCCACTGCCTTACTAAATGTGCATGTTGTCTGACTAGCAAGACTTACAGTGCAAACTGCGGTTTTTCTTTAAAGGGGAATCCAGGCTATGTCAATAACATTAGAAATGAAAATTTGGCAAAGGCCACTCTGACAGCTCCATCCCATAAAAACTTTTCGTTCCTGTATACTAATTGTCGTTCCCTCCCTAAACATAAATTGGATATGTTTGACCTGTTGCATGACGAACGACCTGATGCCGTTTTCTTGACGGAGACTTGGCTCCATGAAAGTGCAGGCCCGGATGTCGCTGCCACTCTTCCATATAACTATGCAATAGTTAGGAAAGATAGAGCTATAAAAACTGGAGGGGGCATAGCCATTATTTTTAAAAAGGATTACCAATGCTTCTTTGAACCTTTTATGTCTCAGAACAGCGAGGCGGCGCTATTTAAGCTGACCCTGACCCCTAATTTCACTTTCTCAGGTATGCTGGTATATCGTCCCCCGGGACCGTCTGCATCCTGGACTTCTTCCTTCCCCGAACTTATAACCCCTCCAAGTATGAAAACAGCAAATTTTACAATTTTGGGTGACTTCAATCTTCATCTGGAAGACCCCACTTGTAAATGTAGCACCAATCTTATCTCGGATTTAGCAGCTCTAAATATTAGCCTTATGAACTCAGGCCCCACACACGAGGCAGGTCACCTGCTGGACCCCATTTTTTCGAATCTTCCGGGGATCCACTGCTTTCCGGCCTCCCCTCTAAACTGGTCGGACCACTTTCTTACTAAATTCCACTTAAAACTTCTAGAGAGTCCTGTACCTATTTATGTAACTCCAGACACTTTAATCAGGAACTGGAAAAATCTAGATGCCACAGTTTTAAATAACATTTTATGTTCCCACATGCCCATTTCCAAACAATCAGTGAACTCACTCTCTACCTCGGTACAGAAATGGCTTCTTAATGCCATTGACATTTGCTTACCTTTGGCAAGAAAAAAAGCCAACAATCATCGACCCCTGCACCTTGGTTCACTGAGACTTTAAAGACAGAGAAAGCCAAATGCAAAAAATGGAACGCAAGTGGAGAAGGAACTACACCCCTGCCTAAAAGCAACTATAAAGGAGCGAAAAAAATATATCATGATCTTTGCAAAACAGCTAGGGCGGACCATGTCTCATCTACCATTTCAAGAGTTTTAAACTGCTCTAAAACACTTTTTAACATGGTTAAGGAACTTGCCGGTTCCAAAACTCAAACCAAGCCCCCTGCACTTAATAAAAAGCAATGTGAGGACCTGGCCACTTTCTTTGTTCAAAAAGTTGACAGTATATATCAGGATATAGTACGAGGGCAGGTTGACAATTTTTCTCCCTCCCCAGGAACATCCACACCATCTTCCATGGACGACATGCCCCCAACCAAGATTGGAGCCCTAATTTACTTACTAATCAATTGGACACATGGCCTCTGTTAAACATCACCACCCTAAAAAAACTTTTGGGTAGTATAAAATCAGGATCGCCAAGGGATCCCTTGCCCCTTTCCGTACTCCAGCAGCTGGAACCTCCATCACTGCAGGTAATCATGGATCTTTTAAATGCCTCCCTGCTGGAGGCAATTGTCCCGTCTGATTGGAAACATGCCATGGTAATGCCTCTTCTTAAAAGGCAAATGCTGACCCTGAACTACTCTCTAACTATCGTCCCATTTCACTTTTACCGGCCTTCTCTAAAATCTTAGAAAAACATATCCATGCACAGCTTTCACTGTTTGTCGATGCGCAAAGTTTTCTCCATCCTTCACAGTCGGGTTTCAGAGCCGGTTTTTCAACAGAAACCACCCTGCTGGGGGTAAACGAAAGACTTCGCCACCATCTTGATGCTGGAGACACGTGGCCCTCATTTTGTTGGATCTGAGCGCAGCTTTTGACACGGTGTCCCATGCTGTGTTAATTAAAACCCTAAGTTTGTTGGGCTTATGTGGGCCGGCTCTGAAATGGCTCACTTCCTTCCTCACAAGTCGCACTTTCCAAGTTTTTTCTCCCATAACTAGCTCTGATATCCACTCTCTAACTCATGGGGTACCTCAAGGCTCTATCCTTAGCCCCTACTTTTTAACTTATATGTAAGACTCCTGGCGGATATTGCAGAGAAATCTGGGCTGACTCTTTTCTCCTATGCGGATGACTCGCAAATCATTTTTTCTCTATCTATGAAGAGCACGACAGGAACTTCTCCCCTTCAGCTGATGTTGAGGAATATTGCATCATGGATGCAATCTAACTACCTCAAACTGAATGGAGGAAAAACCGAGGTTCTTATATTTGGGAAAAATAGGGAACTTTGGGGCCCTCAACATTGGCCCTGCGAGATGGGTGCTCTTCCTATACCGGTCCGCCAAGCTCGAAATTTGGGTGTAATCATGGATGATACACTAAGTATGCATAACCAAGTTGTCAAAGTAGCTGCCACCTGTTTCACTATCTTGAAGTTGCTAAAAAAAGTTATCTGGATGCTACCAGAACCCACTCAGAGGACTGTTGTTCATGCCTTGATTACTTCAAGACTTGATTATGATAACGCCGATTCTTATCTAATTATCTATAAGAACCTTCTGGTCGCCAAGATCTTTTTACCTGTTGAATAGTGTAAAGGAGAGAATCTCATCTGGTTATATATCAGCATTCATTTTGTTTGAAAGGACCACTGACTCCGAATTCAAGTTTAAGAATTTATTATCGCCAAAAATAACTGGACATGCAAGCACCTCAACACGAGGTTAAAGAAATAGATGGGCACTAATACAAATAATAACCTACGCAGGAGTCTCATCCGACTCAAGATAAGGAGAATAGAAAGTTCTAGAAGGATCAACCAGACTATGATTGCTCCAATTTCTAAGTTGCTCTTCATTGGACTAAACAAGCTTAAAATCAATTGCTGTCCCTACACTAACGCTAAGTGACATCCCTGCATAACGATTTTCCCAGGCAAGAGTGAATAAAAGGTGTCAGCTGTGAAGACTTCCTAAGAAGTGCAATCACATAATACCTAAGCTCAGCTCTGTCCTTCTCTCTGGTCTCCCCTACCTCTTCTCTGGCCTCCTCCCTCAGGGCACTATCCCTAATACAAAACCCCAATACAATTGTACACGCCTTTGTCACGCCTCCTTGGCCAGGTCTTCTTTCTTGTACTTTTCCATCGAAACGGTTACTTCATCCTGGACGGTTGCGATGACCTTGAGTCCCAGGCACCTTCTCCGCTGCAAGTATCATCCCTAAATTCCATTTCACTCCCCGTACCATGCCTCCCATCTCTCTAACTTTTGAAAACAAAGAGTTAGTCTTACTAACGAGACATGTGTCCTTGCACCTGCAACAAAAGATACGTTCAACAGAAACCTTCTACTGTGCAAATTAAATCTACCGTTTGTGCCCAGAGAGCCTTACCAAGAGAAACTTTTCTCGGCCTACAAAATAAGCTAACATAAGAATAAACCAGGCCTTCCCTAAGCATATATGTAGTCAGGCCTTTACATATGACTTTTAAACACACATCTTACTTTTCCCTATAAGCATTTTCATTACAATTCATATGCAAACAATGAATTACATGTGCAACTTTAATATGGTGCACGTTTAAACTACTGCAATTACATTACACACGAACTAATTTCTCTATGCATTATGTCCACATCATTCGATAAGCATTACATTACATCGTTATCCTAACACCATTATGCTGCTGATTCACTTAATATCAGTGAACTATTCATTCTTTACTAAACATGCATGAGTATACAACTGAATATATACGAATATATGTCTGAATACATGTGGGTGCGGCCTATCAGTGATTATGATGCACCCCTACAATTCACAAGAACATTTCGCTCTATCAGTTCCCCCCTTTGATGACTCCTGTCATCACATCTCATTCTACTCCCTTGGAGAAAGAACCGACCTAAACAGAACTTGTTGCCATCTTCCCTGATCTTAGTTTCTCCATGCTCTTGAGCCTTTGATACTGACTGTCCTGCAGTCTTGCCAATCTCATCTCATTTTCCCTCAAAGCTCTCTTGACTCGGCCTGCTCGATACCACTTGTAGGCCTTGATCAAAATCCACAAACCAACCACACAAACCACCAAAATAAGGAGGGGTCTCAGA
The DNA here is from genome assembly GCA_963921515.1 of Calotriton arnoldi. Taxonomy (NCBI): domain Eukaryota; kingdom Metazoa; phylum Chordata; class Amphibia; order Caudata; family Salamandridae; genus Calotriton; species Calotriton arnoldi. The sequence goes on from CAWUFW010020395.1 coordinate 72,169, forward strand.
AAGTACCCAAGGAATCCCTTTCCTAGATTCGCAAACCAACCTCCCACTTGACCAAAACCCTTGCCGACCTTTTCCCAGGCCCCCTCTTCGGTCAAATCCGCTATTTTTGTGTGGATTGTAGTGATGTTACTTATATATTTCTCCAGATCCTTGCTACGGTCTGGTATATAAGTGCAGCACTCTTGAACCTTCAACATTTTACAGACTCCGCCCTCTTTTGCCAATAGGACATCCAAAGCAAGGCGATTCTGCAAAACCATTCCCCTTATCGACAACATCTCTCCTTCCACCAACACCAACGACTTTGCTGTATTCATTGAAAATTCATCCACCACCGTCGCTAACCTCCGGATCTTCACATCATTCAAGACTACTCCCAGACTGGGTATCATAGCTCCAAAGATATCTCCCACGACAATTCCTGCACTTGCAGCCCTTCTCGCTCGTGAATGCTCTCCACCTTCTAGAAGATCTAAATCTTCTGTATGGTAAATCTTTGGAAATATTATTGCCAAATAACATGTTCCATACCAATTTGCAGGCAACCTCACATAAGCATTCTTCCCACATACGTAATACACCGTTGGTATCACTTGTACAGGACCTTGGAGAAAATCTTTTGTCACATCTGCCATGGTGAAAACGTGATCACAGGTACTTTGTCCCACTGCTACCTTCTCGTAGGAAGTCTGATAACGCCTTATACACAACTTACCCCTCTGCTCCTTATCTAACGCTATAGGACCATAGCTTCCCCTGGTCTTATGCAACTGTTCTTCCTCTGTCCAATCTGTCCTGTGATGCCCCAAGTCTCGGGAGTGAGTCAGCTTTCTATACCTATCCTCAACCTGATCTACAAACTTTCTCTCTACATCCGACATCAAACAAGTCAGATTGTGTCTGTGTGCGAATGCTGTATCCAATTCCAAACTCGGTATGAAGTACTTCCTGAGTCTATCTTCCGTCTTATAATAGTCATATTTATTCAAATGCTTGTAAGCTGGGACTTCAGGAAGCACTGCGTCGAAATTGGAAAAGAAATACTCAAACTGATCTCTCTCATAAAATAAACTAAGCAAAAGACTACATGAAATACCATAAGTCAGTGGAAGATGGTGATACCTAATACCCTCGTCCACTGAAGTAGGCAACTGCATACACACATAACAATCTTTCGCATCCATCACATCAACATACTCATACAACAACTTAGCATATGCATTCAACTTAAAATCACCTTTAGATAAATCTACATGTAATCTACGACTTTCTTCTAATAGCAAAGCTCTGTCAGCTGCCCTGTCTACCCCCTTCTGGCTAGGTGTAATAGGTGTCGGTGTCCCTGTCACCCCCTCTACTTCTAGCTCGTGCGAACCAGTGTATGAGACTATAACTACTATGATTATAGAAACTATTACACTACTTATAAGGATGCCTACAATCCATTTAGATCTACGATTGGGATCTCCCGGCTCCATGGTTTCGAAAGTTCTCAAAAGTCTTGGTTATAGCAAAGAACCCTGAAAAAGTCTCTGTCCTTTATTTGTGACTTGCTTAACCAGCTCGAGCAACCATGAAATCTCCGGATTTTCCCTTTTCGATCACAATCTTATTTACACAGTCCAGAAAAAGACTTCCCTAGTTTTCGTTCCTCTTCTGTGGAAAGTCCCTAAGTTTATTCTTCTTCCACTCGGACCTAGGTTATCTTCTTCTTTTGGACTTTTATTTACAGTTTATAGTTGATCCACAATAAGATCCTCATTGAGCAATACCAGAACGTGATACAAAAGTTCAAGACGCAAAATCAACACTTCATGTGAAAACGGCTCAACTCCAAAAGGCGGGAATTCGAGTCGATGCAGAACCAAGTTTCGAACTTCACTCAGAAGCGGGGGATTCGGAACCGTGAGGGTCAGTGTTCCTTCTATTTCGAGCCCTGGCAACTGCAGCACCACCTTCACCACCACATTCGGGCTCCGACGGACCACCTGCACTGACCTCAGCCTTCCCGTGCTCACCACCCCCTGCATCAAACACAGTGTAAGTCCACTCAGGGGTAGAGTATCTGCGACAAGGCACTCTTGTTCTCTTTGACCTTCGCCGACTGTCTTGTGCTTGGTCTTCGTCACTTGCCTCCGTTTCAGATACTTCAGACACTGGAGCAAGGTCTCTTTCAGGTGCTAACCTCAGGTTCAGTCGCCTCTGTCTTTCAGGCCAACTTTCTGCACTTCTGTTCGTTCGCCTGCCTTCCCCTTCTATACCCAGTGCACTACTTCCTCTTTCTGCTGAATCTGACTCTTCTCCGCCCACTGCACCGTTTCTGTCTTCGGTGTCTGAGTCAGGGTTCGAACTGTGGAAACCACCTTCAGCTTGCTCTAGTGCACCACCAGCTGTGTCAGCGACCCTTACAGCTTGACTTGTCCTCCCATGTGGCCCTGCCACATCAGCTGGATTTTCATTTACGAGAGGAGCTGTTTCTTCCAAGGGTGCTGGAACTCTGCGGGTATGGGAGGCATGCACCCAGTTCGGCAATCCTCCACACTTCACTGCTGTGTTCGTGATAAGTATCACCTGATACGGGCCACGCCAGCGGGCATCCAAGCAACTCTTCCTCACGTGCTTCCGGACGAGCACCCAGTCACCGGGACACAAGTCGTGGCACAGATCACTCGAGGCTGGGACCACTGCTGCTTGCACCTGCTGGGATACAGAACGGACCACATCAGAGAGTCCTTTACAATAATCGAGAATCAAATCATCAGTGATGCTTATCAAGGCTGTAGCTGGTACTGCTGGCAATCTCATTGCCCTCCCCATTAATATCTCATGGGGGGACAACCCGGTCTTTCTGTCTGGGACACTTCGCATGCTCATCAGCACGAGCGGCAAAGCGTCGGGCCATTTCAGGGATGTCGAAGAACACATTTTTGCCATCCGGGCCTTCAAAGTTCCATTAACTTGTTCCACCATCCCAGAAGCCTCTGGTCTGTAACTACAGTGGAGTCTCTGGTCAATGTTCAATGCAGCACAAAGTAACTTCATGATTTCACTGTGGAAGTGCCCTCCTCTATCTGATTCCAAAGAGGTCGGGATCCCGAATCTAGGGATGAGCTCCCTCAACAGTAATTTAGCCACTGTGAGAGTGTCACACCTGCGTGTGGGGTAAGCCTCCACCCACCGTGAGAATACACATACCAGCACTAAAATGTACCTCAACCCATTACACTTAGGCATTTCCACAAAGTCGAGCTGTATTCTGTTGAAAGGCCCACCTGACCTCCCAATGTGACTCAATGTAACTACAGTTTTCTTTCCAGCGTTCATCTGCTGACACGTAACACACCTTTGACACACAGTTTCAGCCATTGCTCGGAACCGTGGGTTATACCACGTCTGTCTAAACACCCTCATCATTGCGTCTCTACCAAGGTGTGCCTGTCCATGTATCAGTCTTGCCATCGGACTCAACAATTCTTCAGGCAACACGGCTCTCCCATCGTTGGATACCCACACATCCACATCTCCTTTCTCACAACCAGCTTTGATCCATCCCTCTCTCTCCTGGTCTGAAACTTCATCCTGCAATCGCTTAAGCTCTTCCCAAGTGTCTGCCATGGCCAACATTATGCTGAGCTCGGTTCCTTCTTGGCTCTCCCCTGCGTATCTATCTGTGAATATGCATCCTTGTTCTGCACAGAAACGGGCGACTTCGTCCGCGTAATTGTTACCCAATGACACAAAGTCCTCCCCTTTCCCATGGGCTGAACACTTTACCACAGCAATTTCTTTCGGATGCTGTAATGCATCTAACAGTTGTCTTACATATTCTCCATTCCGAATGGGTGAGCCAGATGATGTCAAAAATCCCCTCTGAGACCATAACTGCCCGAAGTCGTGCACCACGCCAAACCCATATTGGCTGTCTGTGTAAATCGTGATTCGAATTCGATCAGCGGCCAAACAGGCACGGGTCAAGGCAATGATCTCAGCTACCTGCGCGGAGCGTACTCCTTCTAGGCAAGCAGCCTCGACCACTCCTGAAATGGTACATACAGCAAACGCTGCTCTCAATTGCCCCACACTGTCTCTTAAGCATGAACCATCGACAAAGAATATTTCATCTGGGTCAGCCAATGGTTCATCGACAATGTCAGGTCTCGGTTTGGTGCAAAGCTCGGTCACATCGAGACAGTAATGGTCCGCACAATCTTCATCATCCGTGTTCGGTGTAGGCATCAATGTCGCAGGGTTCAAGACAGAGCACCTTTTCAGAGTCACATTCTCTGCGGCAAGTATGACTTGCTCGTACCTCGTTAACCTATTGTTCGTTAGGTGCTGTGTCTTGGTCCTGGTCATCAATAACTCAACCGAATGTGGCACATGTACAGTCAATGGATGTCCCATTACAATGCTTTCACATCTTTCAATGCTGACACCTGTTGCAGCAACGGATCTTAGACATCCGGGCAACGCAGAAGCTACTGGATCTAAAGTAGCTGAAAAATATGCCACTGGTCTACGGACACCTCCATGATTCTGAGCTAACACTGCTAATGCACATCCTTCCCTCTCGTAACAAAACAATGAAAAGGCCTTGTTGTAATCAGGCATTCCCAGTGCCGGAGCCCTGCACAAATCCTCTCTCAGTTTCAGGAATGACATCAAGCACTCCTCGTCCCATGGTACCGGATCACTCACATCCTTGTGCGTAAGCCTCTGCAAAGGCTTTGCTCTCAAGGAGAAACTAGGAATCCACTGTCGACAGTAGCCAACCATTCCCAGGAACATCCTAACTTCTCTCTGTGTGGTGGGTACTGCCATGCTCATTATTGCCTCAATTCGATCTGGTGACACCTTCCTCTTGCCTTTTTCCAATCTGTGTCCCAAGTACTGTACCTCATTCAAACAGTACTGCAGCTTGTTCGGGGACACCTTATGTCCATTCTCTGCTAAGTGGTTCAACAGAGCTACAGTGTCAATTCTGCAAGCATCTTCTGTTTCTGAGGCAATGAGCAAGTCATCTATGTATTGCACGAGAACTGAGTTCTGCGGCAACACAAGACTCTCAAGGTTCTTCTTCAGGATCTGGTTAAAGATCGATGGACTTTCCGTATACCCTTGAGGGATACGACACCATGTTAACACGCGATTTTCCAGCCTGAACGCAAAAAGAAATTGGCTTTCCTCGTGGAGCGGTATCGAAAAGAAGGCTTGACATAAATCGATAACCGTAAACCACTCGGCTTCACATGGGATCTGGAACAGTATTACTGAAGGATTCGGTACCACTGGACAACAAGGGACAACTATCGTGTTGACCTTTCGCAGGTCTTGCACGATCCTGTATTTCCCGCTCGGTTTCTGTAGTCCCATTATGGGTGAATTACAGGGGCTACCTCTGATCTCTTTCAAAATGCCTTTCTCAATGAAAGTCTCGATCACAGGTCTTATCCCTGCAATCGTTTCTGGCGACAGGTTGTATTGAGGTGTCCTGGGGAAATCAACATTCTGTTTCACCTCAATCCGCACTGGTTCAACCCCTCTGATTAGACCTATTTCGTCGCCTGCGAAATCCCACACCACAGACGACACTGCGTCTCTCAGATCAGGTGGAAGTTCTTCCACAGTCACCATTGGGTACAGATCTATACACAGATGCTGATTTGTAATTTTAAAGTCAGCATCGTCATCTCTCGTCTGGACCTCCACTCCCCGTGGCGTACAATAAATCGTGCAGTTCAACTTGCACAACAGATCTCTCCCCAAAAGGCAAACTGGACTCGTATCACACACTACAAACTGATGTCTAGTTTGGAAGGAACCTATCTTTACTAGGATCGGTTCTGTCAATGGGCTGCTTATTCTTTTGTTCGCTACTCCAACAACCTGGATTGATTGTCCCGAGAGGGGTAGGTTAGGGACCACTGCTGATCTTACAGTAGACCGGGTAGCACCAGTATCAACCAAAAGTGTGGCAGGATGACCCTCAATATCTGCCTCCACAAAAGGTCCTCTCTGGTCTACCTCCAAGACCGCTCCAAGTGTGCAGTCTTCCTCCCCCTCAGGCACCGTCAGGATAAAGGGTCTGAGCTACTCTCGTCATAGTCTTCGAACAGGGGCATCTGTTGGTACGTTCGTGTTCCTTGTGAAATCCTTGGAGCTTGGGGAACCTGGGCGTGAGAGCTGTAAACCCCCCTTTCATCGTCCTAGGCCTCGTCACTGTGTTAACTACCTCTTGCGCGGGTGCCTGAGCCCCTCTTCCTCTTCCTGCAACTGATTAGCTGGGTTCAAAGGACACTCGCGTTTCCAATGTCCGACCTGGCGACAAAGATGACACGCAGTGGTCTTCTTCAATGTGGCCACGTCCACTCCTGTCTTGGGGTCTACTGGTTTTCCCTTTCCCATGGCTTGCCCATTCTGGTTCCCCTGGAAATTTCCCTGCTTTCTTCCTAAGGTCCCTCCACTAGGCTGACTCTGTGCTGTCTGCATCTGGACAAGCATCAATTTGTCTTTTAGCTTTCGATGTTTCGATTCCACCTCATCACTACAGTATCTCGCATACCTCAATATTTCATCTAGTGGCTTGTTCTGCCAGCAGATCAAATGGTGCTGTATCATGAGGCTGATTTCCATTCTCAGACCCAGTACAAACTTTGAGACAAACTGTCCCATATCCTTGGGGTCCAAGATATCTAACCCACTATACTGTTTAAAAGCTTGCAGAAGTCTTTCATAATATTCATGCACCGTTTCTTTGGGTTCCTGTACAGTCCGATCTATCTTAACCCAATCTATATCCTGAGGTGAAATCTTCAGTTTCAACCATGTAATCACCTGCTCATACTTTTTCATGACTAGGGGTGATGGACCATTTGTAACCGCCTCTCTATCCGGTTCCGAAGTCGGCCACTCGATAGCGACTTTACAAGCCGTCCACAAATCTCCCGGTACCACTATGTCAAACAAAGTGTTCAAATCAATCCACAATACTTTTGAAATTTTCACAAACCGCTCAACCTGTTTGTACCACTCTACTGGTTTTTCCCTCAGCCGAGGAAAATCATTTGTAAATGCAGCCAAATCACCTCTATTCCACGGCACATGCACGTACCCTCCATTCTGTACTTCTCGTAAAGGAAAATTTCCAACACCCGTCGCCCCCCCTCCTGGAGGCGGCGTTTCCCTTTCAGCTTTCTTTGCTGGTTTCTTCTTGGACCACCTTTCTTCCCATTTGTCCAACAAAATCCATATTCTCATTCCTACAATCAGATCTCTTGTGTGTGTCCTTAATCCTGTGATTCTTTTCTCCTCCAGCTCCTGGTCACTGTAATGTAATCTATGTGGTCCCTGCAACGCTTTAGTTTTGTTCAGATCTACCTCATATCTTTTGGCTAATTCCTTCAATATATCATGTGCCATCCTAGCTTTTCGAGTCACATCTTTTGCTACAAACAGCAGCTCATCTGATCCATAAATTTCTATCCTTTCCAAGGGCAGACCTCCATTAATCATCTCGTCTACCTCTGCTTTCAATCTCACTACGTCTAGTAACCTTGCCTGTACCGCACTCCTCAGTACATCTCGACAACCCGAGCCATCCCGCTCATCACAGTCACTATTCTGTCCTTGTGACCTATTCCCTTCCATCATATTCCTGGAACTTGGTCTGTCTTCCGAGACGTTCTGTGCCCTATCTCCTTGCATCCTATCCTCTTGGTTTGTTACTGTTGGTGTCCACATCCTCAAAGCTGACTTGGATTCACGCAAAGACTTTGGTCTTTCTGGTCTCTCCTCTTCTTGTCTAAAGGAAGAGTCTGCAGTAGCCGGTAACGGCGTACTTGTCTCCACTGGTCTTGGGAAATGAACCACTCGTACTCCAAACCCATTCCCACTCTCGCTGGTTACTTCTTCCCTTCCCATCTGTACGGAGCCCCCTTCTCTCACTCGGTCTGGGTCATATACCGGTACTATAGGGCCAATGGTAACCGGTACTGTCAAGGAGTCCGGTAATCTTGTGTTCCCAACAGGAGGCTGTGTTATCATAGACGCCGTTGCCCCTCTGTTCCTGTGGAAATCCTTCCCACTACTCTCATGCTAGTCTGATTCTGGCTCCCATCAATTGTTACTGCTGGGGTCGGCTTTCCCTCTTCTGAGTCTGGATTAAATGGTGGTGGCCTCTCTGCCAACATCCTATCCAACAAGCTGTCATCTAGATCACTGTCGTCCTCATCGATTCTTATTATTTTCCCATTTTGTACTAACAATGGGTACAACTTATCTCCTTCGATCGTTTCCACTCTCCACCTTTTCTCCAATGCATCCCACCTTGCATCTTGAAATGCCCTGACCGATTTCTTCACCCTTTCTTGGCTTCTGTCTTTCTTCCTATCATACGCTGCTCTTATCCACGCATGTAGTGCCTCAAACTGTGTTGGTCTAGGTAGTGGTCGTAAAGAAGCCATTATACTTTTTAGCTGGTACAACACCTCTAACCTGAAAGTACCATAGCGTGGGAACGACAATTCTCCCTCTGCTTCTGTCATTTTATGCCAATTCTCAAGCCAAATTATAGTATGCAATCCTACATTCTTTGCCATATAATGTGCTGGTGTATCCTCGGGAGGAGCTTCCTCTCCTTCCCGAACAACCACATGTCTATCACCTCTACAAAGTTCCCGTAAAACTTTAAAACATTTCATGATGAATCAACTTTGTATTTGCACTCAAAATGTCAGCTCTTGCTTCTTGATTTCACTCCACCAATACCAGCGCGGCTCACACCAACCGGCCTATCGCAGCGCGGCACTTGTCTGACGTCACTTTTCCTCCGCTCGCAGCAGTTCCCCTCCTTTCTAATTCACTCGTTCTCACTCGCACCTGTCCCAATCATACTCTGAAATAATGTCCGTCCTACCGAACAATTACCTCTCTGACCGTCAGTCTTACCAATGACCGATCAGCCTCTTGAGCTTGTTGACCTCAATCTGGCAATCGTCTGTCCGCGAAACGACCGGACAATCGCCTCTAACACACTCGATAGGATTCAATCACTCGATGTTCTGCACACAATAACCTACGACCTGCGTTGGTTATTCACACACTCACTCATGTGTTCCCTATCTTCAGTGGGTCTGTCAATGACGTCTCGTGACCCCCACAACCTCTGGTCAACGTTCTCAACTCTGGGTGTATTCTACACCACAATAAATCTCCCGGTCCCGCGCGCGCTCACGGTCCGGTTCTCAATCACACAACTCTCTTTCCAACTCCGCAAGACATCACACAACAATAAAACACCGCAATCTACCAAACATCACTCTTTTCATACTCACTCTACCACGAACTGCTACTTCCGCCGCACCGTCACTCTCCGTCAGTTTTCCACGACCTCCGACATCCTTCTCCCGCGGTCCTCTGGATCTGCGTCACTCGGGCTCTATGGGGCAACTTAATCTCCTATCTTGCTCTAGATCTCCCCTTACCATCAAAGGTAACCATCCTACTCTGCTACCAACTGATAACGCCGATTCTTATCTAATTATCTATAAGAACCTTCTGGTCGCCAAGATCTTTTTACCTGTTGAATAGTGTAAAGGAGAGAATCTCATCTGGTTACATAACAACATTCATTTTGTTTGAAAGGACCACTGACTCCGAATTCAAGTTTAAGAATTTATTATCGCCAAAAATAACTGGACATGCAAGCACCTCAACACGAGGTTAAAGAAATAGATGGGCACTAATACAAATAATAACCTACGCAGGAGTCTCATCCGACTCAAGATAAGGAGAATAGAAAGTTCTAGAAGGATCAACCAGACTATGATTGCTCCAATTTCTAAGTTGCTCTTCATTGGACTAAACAAGCTTAAAATTAATTGCTGTCCCTACACTAACGCTAAGTGACATCCCTGCATAACGATTTTCCCAGGCAAGAGTGAATAAAAGGTGTCAGCTGTGAAGACTTCCTAAGAAGTGCAATCACATAATACCTAAGCTCAGCTCTGTCCTTCTCTCTGGTCTCCCCTACCTCTTCTCTGGCCTCCTCCCTCAGGGCACTATCCCTAATACAAAACCCCAATACAATTGTACACGCCTTTGTCACGCCTCCTTGGCCAGGTCTTCTTTCTTGTACTTTTCCATCGAAACGGTTACTTCATCCTGGACGGTTGCGATGACCTTGAGTCCCAGGCACCTTCTCCGCTGCAAGTATCATCCCTAAATTCCATTTCACTCCCCGTACCATGCCTCCCATCTCTCTAACTTTTGAAAACAAAGAGTTAGTCTTACTAACGAGACATGTGTCCTTGCACCTGCAACAAAAGATACGTTCAACAGAAACCTTCTACTGTGCAAATTAAATCTACCGTTTGTGCCCAGAGAGCCTTACCAAGAGAAACTTTTCTCGGCCTACAAAATAAGCTAACATAAGAATAAACCAGGCCTTCCCTAAGCATATATGTAGTCAGGCCTTTACATATGACTTTTAAACACACATCTTACTTTTCCCTATAAGCATTTTCATTACGATTCATATGCAAACAATGAATTACATGTGCAACTTTAATATGGTGCACGTTTAAACTACTGCAATTACATTACACACAAACTAATTTCTCTATGCATTATGTCCACATCATTCGATAAGCATTACATTACATCGTTATCCTAACACCATTATGCTGCTGATTCACTTAATATCAGTGAACTATTCATTCTTTACTAAACATGCATGAGTATACAACTGAATATATACGAATATATGTCTGAATACATGTGGGTGCGGCCTATCAGTGATTATGATGCACCCCTACAATTCACAAGAACATTTCGCTCTATCAATTACGGCAATGTTCTGTACTTGGGTTCTAACAAAGAGGTGACACGCAGGCTGCAACTGGTTCAAAACTCTGCAGCTAGGCTCTTATGCCGGATTCCCAGAACTTCCTCTGTTTCCGGCCATCTCCGTGACTTGCACTGGCTCAGGGTGGAGAACCGAGTTAAGTTCAAAGCCCTGAGCTACATGTTTAAAATCAAAAGTGGTACGGCCCCCAAATACCTTCAATCACTGGTTCATCCCTATGTCCCTCTTCGTGACCTTCGCTCATCTACGCAGGGGAGGTTTTCTGTCCCAAAAATCAAACTAGCAAGGATGGGCGGTAGGTCTTTTTCACATCTTGGCCCCTCACTCTGGAATGCTATGCCCCTAACTCTTCGAACCGAAACTAACTACATTCATTTCCGTAAATCCTTGAAGACATGGCTTTTTAATCATTAGCCTGCTGCCTTTGCCTTGACATCAGCCTCTGTATTTGCGTTTGCGCCGGGAAACCCTTTTTGGGTAGCTGTTGCGCATTATAAGTTTAATTAATAAATAAATAAATACAGTGTGCACGCCACTGGCTAGCATGCTCACTGAGTAGTTGTCACCCCCCAAAGTGTGTAGTTACATGCACTGAACAGGTATAGTGCAGTAACAGTGCATTCCAACAAGGTTTTACTTCCCAGGCAATGATACCATGTAGTAACTGCTGGCAAACTGTTCATAGCCATCGTTGCACTGCCTGTGTACATCATGTGCCCCTGTGATTGAGACATGTATATCCAAATGTGTGATGCACGGATATGTTGCATGTGTAGTAATGGCCTTTTCACTTTGTCATCCTCACAGGTTGATGTCCAACAGAAGCAGGAAATATGGCTGTCCATCGCCCGGGCAGTGAGATCCGTGGGGGTCTACAAGCGCCGGATCCGCAACTGCCAGAAGAGGTGGCAGGACCTTCGGGGCTGGACCCGGAGGATCGCAAGGGTCCAGCTGAAGCTGTCGCCTCCTCACAGGAGGGGTGGACACCGGACCCTGACCCCCCACATGCTCAGGATCCTGGCGGTGGTCTTCCCTGACCTGGATGGGCAGCTGAAGGCCAGACAGCAGCAAGGAGGGGGTGAGTCCATGACTGCACTGTGAACTTTGTCTGACATGCTATGTGCCCTCCTCTGGCCTGGTTAAACTTCCACAGTACATCATTCTTGTGGTCCAGGACCCATATCCCTCAATTGTGACATGCCCACTCCTCATCTGATGCCCAGGTGTGGCCCTTTCAGTCAGGAAATTGTGTCACTTGGGTACTGTGTCCTTGCATTTTGCTTAGCTCAAGGTGGGGGACAGCATTTGTCCCCGTAACTTTGTGGTGGGCTTCATGGGTGGGTCAATTGCTTACACAATGCCTGAGTTCTGACATGTCATCTGCGTGTAACTTTGATATGTGGTACAATTGCTGATCTGACTCACCACATGTGCCTGGGGTATTTGGCACACACCCATGCTGCGGGTGGGAAAAATGTTTGGGCCTCAGGAGTATGTATATCAAGTGTGTCACACATACTTAGCCACCTGCCTACTGTCCAGGGCTCATCCCTCTTTCACGTGGAACAGGACAGTCATGCCTACTCCAGGACATACAATACACTCTGTACTCCCACTCCTGTGTATCAGCTGACACGTTGTGCTCAGTGAAATGTTCCCTCAGGTGTCTGCCTCTGTGTCATTGTGCTGTGGCTCCGTTGTCAGGACTACTGGGGTGTTTATCATGAGGGCTCAGCAAGCCACCTGAGATGTGACCATAGGAGACGATACTTGTGTGACATATGGGTGTTTGATCACTTGACTGTGCAGACTGGGGTATGCGACTGTGAAGTTCAGGCAGCTGTTTCCCATTCACAGAAGATTGTGAGGTGCTCAGGTTCAGAGGGTTGTGTTTCATGTCTCCCATATGTCCAATTGTTATGATGTGGACAAATAAGAGTTCAGATGATGTGGTTTGTGGGGGATGGACATTTGCACTTGTCAGCTACAGAACTTGCATTCCCCATGACCTAGGATTGTGACACAGTGCAGACTGTTGTTGGCTGGCTGCCCTGCCCATGTGACTGGAGACAGTGATGTATGACTTTGCAGGCATGCCTGTGCCATGGCATTAAACTCCCTAAGAGTGATCCTGCAGGTGAGTGACATGTGCTACATGCACCCCATTGTGGCATTGACTATCAGGACATGGGTGCATATGGTGTCTGGTGCTGATATGCATCACATGCATTTCAAATTAGACTCTGGCCATCCCTTTATCCGGACACCTGTACTGACTCAGTGGCAAGTGAAGTGATGTGTGCATGTTCACATACTTCACCGTGTTCTCTGCAATGTCCAACTACTGTGTAGGTGGTGCATGTGTCCACACTGGGGTGTTACCATCCGACAGGCACCAGACAGATGGGTGCAAGGCCAGGAGGGATGTGAGTGCCATGGTTGACCATCAGACTGACAACTGGCTTCTCCTAATCTGTTTGAGCACTTTTGGCAATGTTCAACTAAGGATGCCAGGGCTTGCTCTGTAATGTGCTGTACTTACTGTGGTGTGTGCGGTCAGTGCAGGTGACTGATGTTTGTCTGTTTCCCTAATTGTTTGCAGATACATCCACAGCCACAGGAGGGGACAGTTCCACGGACCAGGAGGAGCCGCAGAGCCAGACTGGGTCAGCAGCCGAAGAGTGGTCGGAGGGACCCAGTGGCACGGAGGGCGAGGGGAGCCACACCGAGGAGTCCTCAGCACCATCCACCTCAGCTGAGGACCACAGCAGCTCGGAGGATGACTCCCTTGTGGAGGCGGGTGTCAGCAGCCACCACACCCCAGCTAGTATAGCTGTCCCCGCCACCACCACCACCACCGCCCTCCCATCGGCTCCCATTCCAGAGGTCCGTGGAGGCTCCCGTGTTCGGGAGCATGTCTCCTTCGTGCCAGGCACCGCACCCCCTGCCCCTGTGTCCCCTGCTGCCCTGAGTGAGGAGTCTGTGTACCTACTTCACCAGCTCCATGTAGGGCAGGCAGCAATGCTGAGTGTCCTCCATGCTCACACCACTCTGTTGACACAGCTGGTGTCGTTCATGGAGGGCATCTCATCGGGCATGTCTGCCCTACAGAGGAGCAATAGGTCCATGGACTCCTCCCTGACGGCAGCAGTGTCCCTCCTCCAACAGTCCCTCACCCCTCCTACCTCTGCCCCATCCACACTTCCTGGCACCCTACCTGTCCCAAGCACATGCACACCTGCACAATCACCCAAACACACAGACACGAGCAGCACAGGAACACCCAAATCAAAAACAAAATGTGCACGCAAGCATCCTCAGGGGACTGATACCACACCCACAGGGGATGGGGAACAGACACACACACAGGCATCCACAGTCACTCCGCAGTCCTCCGATACCTCTCCCTCCAAGGCCCCTTCCCTTGCCTCACCTGCAACCCCACCTACAAAGCAGCTCTTCCTCTGTGACCTCGGCCTCTTCCCCTCCGATCTAGCTGATCCAGCATACAGGGGGAAGAGGAAGTCCACCCACACAGAGGGGAGTGCCCCTCACCCCCGGACACCCTCCCCCAGTCACAGACAGACTGAGGCCCCCATCCGCAAGTACCCCCGGACCCGGAAGAGCAAGACCCCGCCGCCGCCCTGCAGCTCAACGTCCAAGTCTCCTTCCTCCATCCCTCAGGCCCCCACTCCACAGGTTCCCCCACCACACCCTGCCCCAGGTTCCCCCACCCACAGATACAACATCCCCAAAATGATCCGGCCTTCTCCCCCTACCACTTGCTCTTCCAGCACCACACCCCCCGCTGCGCATGTTTGTGCCACTGGTGTGGAGACCGTGTCCTCCCCCTCTGTCCTGCCCACCTTACCTGAACACCATTCTACTCCCCTGGAGATAGGCACTGCAGTGGAGTCCACTACCACCCCGTCTGCCTTGGGCACTGTAGTGGGGAACCTGTCCACTCCACCTGCCCAGCCCACTGCAGGCGTGCCGGCACCCACACCATCTGACTCATGCCCCCCAGTTGTGCCAGCACACACCATGTCAGACACCTCCACTGCAGTTGTCAGTGACTCTCCAGCACCCACCACCCCTTCCCTGCCTCCTTCTGGTGAGCCCTGATCCTGTCCCTGCGGTGCCTGGCCTGCCCCCCCGTATGCCCCTCCGAGGGGAATGTCCCTGGTGTGTAGCTGTGCAGGCATGCAAAGGGTGACATCTGCCACTGTCACCCTGTTTGGACTATTATAATGGACTGGCCATTGGCCTTTGTGTTTTTCTGGACTTTCGCTTTTGAAAACACATATGCTGAATAAAGCTACTTTCTGTTCTCTAGTGGTTTTGCTTCTGATGTACATGATGTTGATGATGCTAACCATGCCCTTGCTGCAGTGATGGTGATTTTTGATATCAGGAAAATGAAGTGTTACTGTGCAGGACCCCATGTGGTCCAGGGGGAATGTGTCCTATCCTGGTGTGTATCCATGTCATCCTTTGCAGCAATTTGAGGGTGTCATGTTTTCAATATCTGGCAATGGGATTTCCAACTTTTATTTGCAATATCACATCTGTGGCTTACACCCCTGCACATCTGTTGTGCTTGCCATTGTTCAATTTGTCTATTTCCCTGACCGTGTGACCATCTCCACTGGACATGCAAGTTTGGGCATCAGTGGGGAAGGACTCATCTGTGTTATCAGTGCAACTTGCTATACATGTGTGTTGGATCTGTGCAGATGATTTCGGTGACACTCCCATGACCAGGCTGATATGACGGGAACCTTCATTTTGTGCTAATTGTTGACTGAGTGACCAAGTGTTCTGCTGACATGATAGAGCCCTACAGAGACAACGTATGGCACAGCTTTCCTTACACAGGAGTGGAGTCCCCTCATGGCAGTGTGTAATTCCGTGACATTGCCTGAGCCCAACGTGTGTGTTGTGTGAGCATGTCTGTATGTGTTCACTTTCATTTTGCTAGGCAGGCTGGGATCCCTAGTGATGTTCCTGTTTGTGATGCTTGCTGAGTTGACCTATGTTCCCCCAAAGTCTTCTCCCTGGGTTCTCTGGGATGTGGGTGCATGGCACATAACTGGTCATCAGGGTGTCACCCATAGGTGTGTTTGCTGTCAGGGCTGAGTTTGTGGGCAAACGCAGATGAGACACAGTCAGGATTCCCCTTGGCACTTGTTGGTTACACAAGTCATGTAATTTACAGTTTGTGGTAGCTTTCAGTGATTGTGACACGTTGTGTGTGTGACTGCTGCCACTCCTCAGGGTCAGAGCTGCAATGTTGGAAGTTGTCTATGTGTGTTCTTTGTGGATGACCTTGGCTTCTTCATTGGTGTGTGACTGTGGCCTGGATCCCATTGGTTGGTGTGGATTTGACGTCATGCCCATGTACGGCATACTGTGCAGTGTGTCAGACATTCACGAGTCTTGTTGACTGGCCATGTGTGACGTGTTTCTGCACCTTAGTTCCCATCACCACCCCTGGGATTGTCATGGGTGCATGTGCAATGTCAGCAGTCCATGTGAGCTTCACTGCTGCACATTGGTGGAGATCAAGGTGTGTGGTGTTGAGTGTGTGCAAATGAGAGTTGTTTCACGGCTAGACCCCTGCCTCCATATTGGCCTTGGCTGACAGGCCGTGCTTATTGATTTGTGCTTGTGTAGGTGTGATGGTAGTTTGTTGCTCAGGACACATGACTGTGGTTCACAGTGTGTACGACATCTAGCTTTGTCATCACAGTGGGATTATCATGCAGGCCAGTGTCACCACAATGTGGGGTCCCTGGGGGTAGTGCTGTGGTGGGTCTGTGTCTTGCTGTGTTAGTTGCTGTTCCTACACGCTTGTGTGACATGTGTAATTTGTGCTCCCTCTCATCTAACAATGCCTGATTGCCCACATAGGGGAATCCGATCCATGAGTTACTTTTGTGTGGCACTGTATGCACATCTGTGTAATTGGGATTCAAGCCTCCTCATGTGTTGTGTGGTTGCCTGGGGACACTGGCACACCCCCCCCCCCATTACCTGTTGTGTTTGATATGCAGTGTGGGGCTGCCTGTTTGTGTTTGTGCATCTACACCACTGCATTAGCATATCTTTAGTGTGCCATTGGCTGTATGTTGTTTGGTGGGTTTCCCCTCCTGTCCCTGGGACTCCTAGGTCATCAGTCAGCACAATGATCATGGTTTGTATGTCCCATTGCTGCCATGGTATGGTATTTGTTCACCTCACATCTACAGTCTCCACAGGATATTTACATTTGTGTGTCCATTGGTGCAGATATGTGGGTCTGCATTATGATGGTCACTTCTGTCATTGTGTTATTGATGAATGTTGACAATGTCAGCCCCCATGGGTGATGTTTGTCTGCACATGGCCAAAGGTATGTCTTATTTGCACTGCACTGTTTGCCTCACCCAATCTATGTTGCTATGGGACACAAGCACTACTATGCCACTGATGTGTTTGTTGTTCTGTGACCAGGAATCATCCATGCTGTTTGGCATTTGCAGCTTTTTCCATGACAACACTTACCTTTTGGTCACTGTGATGATGGGGGTTTAGACCCCATTGCCACAATGTTCAAAATGTGCCCCAGCTATGGACCCCACACTTACCTTTTGGTCACTGTGATGATGGGGGGTTAGACCCCATTGCCACAATGTTCAAAATGTGCCCCAGCTATGGACCCCACACTTACCTTTTGGTCACTGTGATGATGGGGGGTTAGACCCCATTGCCACAGTGGTCATGATCTGCTTGCATTGTGGAGGCCACACACATTTATGTGTGACACATGTGATGGGGGTCACATTGTATGTTCAATGTCATGTTCAGTGTTGTAGGCATTTGACACAGTCTACACACGCTTGTCATGGTGTTGGGGGGATGTGTTTTTCTGTCATTCCTTATGTTGGAGTATGCTGGTTGTGTCATGCATTACCCATCCTCTGAGTAGGGGTGGTGGTAGTGGTAGGCATCCAGGCCCCCATGAGTAGGGGTGGTGGTAGTGGTAGGCATCCAGCCCCCCTGAGTAGGGGTGGTGGTAGTGGTAGGCATCCAGCCCCCCCTGAGTAGGGGTGGTGGTGGTGGTAGGCATCCAGCCCCCCCTGAGTAGGGGTGGTGGTAGTGGTAGGCATCCAGCCCCCCCATGAGTGGGGATGGTAGTAGTGACAGGCATCTAGCACCCCCTGAGTAGGGGTGGTGGTAGTGGTAGGCATCCATCACCCCTGCGTAGGGGTGGTGGTGGTGGTAGGCATCCAGCCCCCCTGAGTAGGGGTGGTGGTAGTGGTAGGCATCCAGCCCCCCCATGAGTGGGGATGGTAGTAGTGACAGGCATCTAGCACCCCCTGAGTAGGGGTGGTGGTGGTGGTAGGCATCCAGCCCCCCCTGAGTAGGGGTGGTGGTAGTGGTAGGCATCCAGCCCCCCCATGAGTGGGGATGGTAGTAGTGACAGGCATCTAGCAACCCCTGAGTAGGGGTGGTGGTAGTGGTAGGCATCCAGCCCCCCCTGAGTAGGGATGGTGGAAGTGGTAGGCATCCAGCCCCCCATGAGTAGGGGTGGTGGTAGTGGTAGGCATCCAGCCCCCCCTGAGTAGGGATGGTGGAAGTGGTAGGCATCCAGCCCCCCCTGAGTAGGGGTGGTGGTAGTGGTAGGCATCCAGGCCCCTGTGGGTGTGTATGGCCTTGGTGATAGCCATCCCGCCCCTATGGTTCTGCTGTTGCTAGTGTAAGTCATTTCTGCATCCCTATGTGTGTGTGTTATATGTCGGGTACGTGTCGTTTGTTTGTGTAGTGGGTGTTTAACTTACCTTCTGCGGCGTACGCGTCCGTACCTGTTCCGGTAATAGATGTAGAGTATTGGTAGGACCTGCGCGATGGGATTCATGGTTGGTTCGTCTCGTTCGGCTTTCTCGTTGCTTCGACTCGTACTCGTGGCTGGCGTGTTCGTCTCGTAGCCGTGGATCGTCTGGTGGCGCGAATCGGAGCTTATGTGCGGCTTTCCCGGATGCTCTGACGTGCCGGACGTAGCGACGGGTTCGGCGCGTACGGAGTGCGCATCGTACTGGTCCGGCCGGAAGGTGCTGTATTTTGGCTTCCGTGTGACTCGATTCAGCGTTTACGGATCCGGCTCGGGCGGGGAACAAGGGCTGGATTGGGTAAGTATGGCTGGGTCGGGATCTGGGCAGTAATGCGCATCGTACTTGCTCGTTCGTACGAATGTTCGAATCGGACGGGAAACACGCTTTCGGCTCGGTTGTTTTCCGGACGAATATTGTTAGGTGCGTGTAGGAGAGTAGGATCTGCTTCACATGGGTACCCCCACTTTTTGCTGATGCTTCACTGTTTTTCGACATTAGTCTGGCTGGGGCCCTGCTAATCAGAACCCCAGCCTAGCTGCTTCCTCTCTAAAATGGTTTCCATGTGCCTTAGGCACATCACTGATTGGGATCTGGAGTGCCCTTATAAGTCCCTAGTATATGGTATACTATGTACCAAGGGCATAGGTACCTCAGAGGCCTGCCAGGGGCTGCAGCATGTATTATGCCACCCCTGGAAGGCCATCCAAACTGACACCACAGGTCTGCTACTGCAGCCTGGGTAAGGTGGTGCATGCACCCCTTACTGTGATATAGGTTACCTATATCACTAAATACATACACACATATAAACCTATAAGTCACTCCTAAGGCAGGCCTTATCAATCCTAACGGCAGAGTGCATGGTTCCTATGTGAGAGGGTGCCCCTGCATGAGCAGGGCCCCTCTGCAGCGTTCGGAGACCCTTCTCTGATGCTGTTTGTAGTGCAGCCTGACCATATACTCTTAAGCGCATTATAACCTCGCGTTAAATGCTAACTTTGGAATGGCTGCACCTAAACATGTCGTGTTTGGTGTCAAACATCTTGGAATACTACCCCCCGCCAATTCTGGTGGCGGGGGTAGCATTCCACCCTTCTAGAGGAGAGACATGTTAACCCTGGCCTGGCCGGTAACTTCTTTCTAAAGCCCTGGCATCACAAAATGGATGCTGCTGCCACAGACACGAGTCTGGCCTCCTGCTGCTGGACGAAACTCCGGCAGGGGAGGCCTGGACAATAGGTTTCCTGTCCCAGGGAGGTGTGACCACCTCCCCAGACAGGATAATGTGTATTGGGGCTGGGCGGGAGCACTTTCGGGTGCTTTGAAGTCCTGCACTGGGGGCACATTTGGTGTCCCTGTGCATACCCCAGTTCAAACCGGATCAGGGGCTTGCAGCCCCTGCTTTGGCGCGAACTGGACAAAGGGAAAGGGGTGTAGCCACCCCTCTGCCCTGACCCACCCATAGGTGGGGCCACAGAGTAGTCCAACCCCTATCCTTAGTATAAGTATAGGAACCCAGTCCTTAGGACTTTAGATTATCCCTGGATGAAACTCTGAAACTGAATCCTGGACCTTCGACGCTCTACTCACGATTAGAGGACAGAAGAATCTCCCTTGGGGTCAAGGAGTGACTCCCCTGCTTGGCAGGCACCAAAGAAGCATCTGTCCGGTTCGCATTTCTGAAGCTCCCGTCGGACGCCGAAGTCATCGCATCACCAGAGGTGGATTCTCAGACTTCCCCGAGGCTACCCTGAGTCCCCAGCAAAGCTGAGGCCCGTGGCTATTGTGGGTGACTTGAGACCATGACCCCTGGACACCGAGCACATTTGCAAGTGCATCCTCTTCTGGGTCTCCCAAGAAGTCGTGCTTTGGGCTTTGAGTAGCCCTAGTCTCCAGCACCAACTGCACCGAAGATCACTGGCCCCCACTCCACGAGTGTCCTGTGAGCCAGATCCACGTGCGGCGTCACAAGGCTCCTTCGCGGTCGCTAGCCTGTTGGCTAGTAGCCCTTAACGAAGGCCAATCTTTTTCTAACTTGGCATCCTGGTTGCTCCAGGCCTGCCCTCACTTACCATCACTGGGTGAGTTCCCCAGACCTTGCTGGTCTGCACCATCGACGATCTTCTACTGCATCGAGACTTGCCGTTGCCAAGGCTTGTTCGGTCCAATCTGGTCGCCGACACCTCAGCACTCGACAAACATTGTGTACCAGCCCGAATCCTGCTCCTGGTTGCCAACAACGCCTCCTGGACCTCGTGGCTGAAGAGACAAGACGACCATCAACGCACCTGAAGCACTCGACATCGGTGGGCATCTGTCCATCGCCTTCCTGGTCACTGGCTAGTGACCCAGACTCTGTCCCCTCTGCTTTCAGGTTCTTCAGAACTCCGATCCACTCTTGGATCCACCCGGACACTTTTCACTTGGTCGCCAGCAGCACTTTGCAGCAGATCGCCATTCCAATCGACTGACGAAACCCGACCCCGAAAGGCACCTATGCACCCGGCTTCCCTGGGTGAGGTAACACGAGTACTCCGGTGCTCCCGTGGGTAGAGACTCTTCAAAGTCCTAGATCTCAAAGGGTTTGGTCCAAGTCCTCTTTTAAGTGTCCCTTTTCTCTAATTTCCCGATCACGACTTTCTCCATAGAAGTCAACGGCGTATCGCGGTTGTGTATTTACACTGCACGCGTCTCCCGTGGGTCCCCTGTGTCACTACCTTGGGTGGTTCCTTGTGGTCCAAGCACTTCTAGAGGCTCTAGGCCTAGTGTCTAGTTCAGTCGTGGTTCTTATACCACTTTATTGGTATATGGTTTGGTACGCCCCTAGGGCCCAAACGTGTATTTGTGCTATTACTGTGTTTAAATAACTTCTAACTTATGTACTTCGAACTCTAGCCTCATAAAGAGACTAGAGGGGTGTGTTTAGCAATAAACACATATATTTTGAATATATACCTGGTGTGGTGCTCTTTCATTTGGTCACTCAAGAGATTATAGACTGGTAAAACAAGCTGCTTTACATTCCTTCAAGACTTAGCCTGAAGGCTGCTCTCCATAGCTACCACTAGGATAGCTTTCAATAAGGTTGTCTTTAACCTATCTCCAATAAGGGGTTGTTTGGACTGGTGCAAGGTGCCCACTATAATTAGTGGACAGCATATACCAGGCCAACTTCTCACATTGGTGTGCAGCGTGTGGGATTCCAGCTTGCTATTGTTTTACCAGATAATCTCAATTGAATTGATCAACTGAAAACCACTAAAGGTACCTAAGGTACATATAATTTAAGCTTAGAATGCAGTAAGTTCTACTGAACTTAGAGTTGTGTGTTAAGGGATAGCACAACCCTTTCTACAACTCAAGAGAGTTTAGTAGGCCACACTAGAGTAGGTAGTGCATACACCACACCACACTAGTAATGTCTTTAAGGGCAGGATCTAAAGAATCCTTGCAGGAAGCCATTGAGCTTCCACCCTCCAAGTATGATACACTCCCATTCTTGGAATTGAGAGCTTTATGCAACTTGAGAAAAATAAGGACAGGCCAAAGCCCCACCACCCAACACCTCAAGGAGTTGTTGGTGGCTTATGACCTTAGTAAGCCCTTGGGGACTGAAGGGGTAGGAGCTGAGAGTGGGGCAGATGATGAGGATGGGACCAGGGGTACCAGTACCCCCAGCCCCCTCTGAAACTGACCAGGAGGGCGACAATGGCCCTGACCTGGATAATCCAACCCCTCCTGAGGAAGATGAAGAGGAGGATCAGAATGATGCCCCCTTTGTCCCCCAGGAAGGATTGTGAGTGTGCCCAGAAGGTCTAGATCTTCTTCTCAGGAGTCTAACCACTCTGGCACCTCAATGGGGAGCTCTGTCTCATCTCATAGGAGGGAATCCTCTCATGAGAGAAGAAAGAGGCTGGTTCTATATGAGGAAGCTCAGCTTCAACTCAAAAAGAAGCAACTAGCCATAGACAGGGAGTCCCTAGATCTCTTTAGAGAGAGAAGAAAGTTGGGACTAGAGTCCCATGGTGGCAGCCATGTCCCTAGAGATAGGGAAAGGTCCTATGACCATAGGAACCTGAGCAAGATTGTCCCTCCCTATCAGAATGGGGATGACATCCACAAGTGGATAACTGCTCTAGAGAGGGCCTGTAAGGTACAGAAGGTCCCTCAGGAGCAGTGGGCAGCAATCTTGTGGCTCTCCTTTGCTGACAAAGGTAGAGATAAGCTCCTCACTGTTAGAGAGGAGGATGCTGATAATTACAAGGTCTTGAAGAGTGCTCTTATTGATGGGTTTGGCCTAACCACTGAACAGTACAGGTTGAAGTTCAGAGATACCCAAAAGCACAGACTCAAGACTGGGTAGACTATGTGGATTGTTCTGCCAAGGCTCTGGAAGGCTGGTTGATGGGCAGTAAGGTGTGTGACTTCTCAGGATTGTACAATCTGATAATGAGGGAGCAGATTCTTAATAACTGTCAAAATCAGCTGTTGCATCAATACCTGGTAGACTCTGATCTGACCTCTCCCCAAGAATTGGGAAAGAAGGCAGACAAATGGGTCAGAACCAGGGTGAAGAAGAAGGTACAGAACCAAGGTGGGGAAACCAAGAAGCAAGATGCTAAGAACTCTGACAAGGGTGGGGAGAAGGGTAAAGATCAAAAGTCTTCATCAGGCCCCCAAAAATCTTCTTCTGGTGGGGATTCACAGTCTACAAAAGGGAAAGGCCAAAGAAAACCATGGTGCAAGGTCTGTAAGCAAAAGACCCACTGGACCAGTGATTGCACCAAGTCCAAAGACTCCAGTCCAGCACCCACCAATGCCCCTAAGGCACCTGTTCCCCCTAGTACAGTTGGTGGGAGTGCTCCAGCCAAGGGTTTAGTAGGGTTCACCCTGGGTACTGAGTTGGGCTCTGACCTAGTCAGAGAACTGACTCAGGCTGTGTTAGTCTGTGATGGAGGCATGGATGTGACCTCCTCTGTGAGTCCCAGTAATCTGGGCAAGTACAGACAACAGCATTTAATCAATGGACGTGAGGCTTTGGCATTTAGGGACACAGGGGCAAGTGTCACAATGGTGACACAAGACCTTGTGAATCCTGGGCAAGTTATACTTGGTGAGATGTACCAAGTGACCAATGCTAGCAATGTCAGAACAGACCATACTCTGGCAGTTGTTAACTTCTCCTGGGGAGGGGTAACTGGCCTTAAGAAGGTTGTGGTGAGTGCAAACCTACCAGTCGAATGCTTGCTTGGCAATGACTTAGAGACTTCTGCTTGGGCAGAAGTGGAGCTCAGGACCCATGCAGAAATGCTGGGGATCCCTGCAGATGTGTTTGCTGTGACCAGGTCACAAGCCAAAATGTCTAGCACTGAACAGGCCTTGGATTCTGGAAGAATGGACCAAGTGCCTTCCAAGAGGAGTAGTAGGGTTAAGGCAGTGCCTTCCCCCTTGGCTCAGGAGGAAGATCAGTCCCTTGAGGGGGATGATCTCAGCCCTGAAGAAGGAACTGTCCCAGAGGAACTTGAATCTGACCAGGTTGAGTTCTTGGGGATAGGGGGGCCTTCTAGGGCAGATCTGAGCCAGGAGCAGCAGAGCTGCCCCTCCCTTGAACCCCTCAGACAGCAAGCTGCTGCTGAGGCTGCTGGGAAAGCTAGTGGTCCCCATACAGTGTATTGGGATGATGGACTCCTGTACTCAGAGAGTAGAGACCCCAAGCCTGGTGCTACCAGGAGGTTGGTTATACCTCTGAAGTTCAGGGGCTTCCTATTGACCCTAGCACATGATATTCCCTTAGCAGGTCACCTGGGCCAGAACAAGACTTGGGACAGAATTGTCCCTCACTTTCACTGGCCCCACATGTCTGAAGACAGCAAGGAGTTTTGTCGCTCCTGTGTAACCTGCCAAGCCAGTGGCAAGGCAGGTGGCACTACAAAGGCCCCCTGATACCACTACCTGTGGTGGGGGTGCCCTTTGAAAGGGTAGGGATTGACATTGTTGGTCCCATGGATCCCCAAACAGCCTCTGGGCACAGGTTTATCCTGGTGGTAGTGGATCATGCCACCAGGTACCCAGAAGCTATTCCCCTCAGGACCACTACAGCACCTGTGGTGGCAAGGGCCCTCCTGGGAATTTTCTCAAGAGTGGGCTTTCCTAAGGAGGTAGTATCAGACAGGGGTGCTAACTTCATATCTGGGTACTTAAAAGCAATGTGGAAAGAGTGTGGAGTGACTTATAAGTTCACCACACCCTATCACCAACAATGCAATGGTTTAGTTGAGAGAATCAACAAAACCTTGAAGGGCATGATTAAAGGGCTCCCAGAAAAGCTTAGGCGTAGATGGGACATACTCTTGCCCTGCCTTTTATTCGCATATAGGGAGGTGCCTCAGAAGGGGGTTGGTTACAGCCCTTTTGAACTTCTGTTTGGCCACCCTGTGAGGGGTCCACTGTGCTTGGTGAAGGAAGGATGGGAGTTACCTCTCAAGCCCCCAAAGCAAGATATAGTGGACCATGTACTTGGTCTCCGCTCCAGGATGGCTGAGTACATGAAAAAGGCAACCAAAAACCTTGAGGCTAGCCAGGAACTTCAAAAGGCCTGGCATGACCAAAAGGCTGTTCTGACTGTTTACCAGCCAGGACAGAAGGTGTGGGTGTTGGAGCCAGTGGCCCCAGCAGCTCTCCAAGACAAATGGAGTGGACCCCACACTATTGTTGAGCAGAAGGGTGAGGTCACTTACTTAGTAGACCTAGGAACACCCAGGAGTCCCCACAGGTTTCTCCATGTCAACAGGTTAAAACCATATGTGGACAGGGCAGACATGGGCTTGCTCATGGCTATTGATGAAGGGCAGGAGGAAGAGAGTGACCCACTCCCTGACCTGCTCTCCCAGAACCCTGACGATGGGTCAGTAGATGGTGTAGCCTTGGCAGGCAGCCTCACTACCCAGCAACAAACTGATTGCAGGCAAGTTCTCAATCAGTTTAGATATATGTTTTCACTGACACCCAGTCAGACCACCTGGTGCACTCATGAAGTGGACACTGGGGACAGTCTGCCTATTAAAAATAAGATTTATAGGCAACCTGACCATGTCAGGGACTGTATCAGGACTGAAGTCCAGAAAATGTTGGAATTGGGAGTTATTGAACCCTCAGATAGCCCTTGGGCTAGTCCAGTGGTCCTTGTACCAAAACCTCACACCAGTGGTGGAAAAAGAGAGATGAGGTTTTGTGTGGACTACAGGGGTCTCAATGCAGTCACTAGGACTGATGCCCATCCAATACCAAGGGCAGATGAGCTCATAGATACTTTGGCCTCTGCCAAATATCTCAGCACATTTGACTTGACAGCTGGCTACTGGCAGATCAGACTAGCTGATACTGCAAAGCCCAAAACAGCATTCTCAACCCCTAGTGGGCATTATCAATTTGTGGTAATGCCCTTTGGTCTGAAGAATGCACCTGCCACTTTCCAGAGGCTGGTGAATACAGTTCTCTGGTCTGGAAGACTATAGTGCAGCATATCTAGATGATATTGCTGTCTTTAGCTCCACCTGGGAGGATCACCTGGTCCACCTCAGGAATGTTTTACAGGCCCTGCAAAAGGCAGGCCTGACTATCAAGGCCACTAAGTGCCAGATAGGGCAGAGTCAGGTTGTGTACCTGGCCCACCTTGTGGGTGGAGGCCAGGTTCAACCTTTGCAGAGCAAGATCCAGACTATCATGGACTGGACTGCTCCCACTACCCAGACTCAGGTGAGAGCCTTCTTAGGCCTGACTGGGTACTATAGGAGATTTGTCAAGGGGTATGGATCAATAGTGACACCCCTGAATGACTTAACTTCTAAGAAAATGCCCAAAAAGGTTCAGTGGACAGTTAGCTGTCAAAAGGCATTTGATGACCTGAAGCAGGCCATGTGCACTGCTCCCATTCTACAGAGTCCTGATTACTCCAAGAAGTTCATTGTTCAAACTGATGCATCTGAATTGGGGGTAGGGGCTGTACTGTCACAATTGAATGAAGAAGGTCAGGATCAGCCAGTAGCTTTCATTAGCAGAAGGCTGACCCCTAGAGAGAAACGTTGGTCAGCCATAGAGAGGAGGCCTTTTCTGTGGTCTGGGCTCTGAAGAAGTTGAGGCCATACTTGTTTGGTACACACTTCCTGGTTCAGACAGACCATAAGCCCCTCTTATGGCTAAAACAAATGAAGGGTGAAAACCCCAAACTGCTTAGGTGGTCCATTTCCCTACAGGGGATGGACTTTACAGTGGAACATAGACCTGGGAGTAACCATGCCAATGCAGATGGACTCTCTAGGTATTTCCACTTAGAACATGAAGACTTAACTGGGCAAGGTTAGTTTAATGTCCCTACGTTTGGGGGGTTGTGTAGGAGAGTAGGATCTGCTTCACATGGGTACCCCCACTTTTGCTGATGCTTCACTGTTTTTCGACATTAATCTGGCTGGGGCCCTGCTAATCAGAACCCCAGCTGCTTCCTCTCTAAAATGGTTTCCATGTGCCTTAGGCACATCACTGATTGGGATCTGGAGTGCCCTTATAAGTCCCTAGTATATGGTATACTATGTACCAAGGGCATAGGTACCTCAGAGGCCTGCCAGGGGCTGCAGCATGTATTATGCCACCCCTGGAAGGCCATCCAAACTGACACCACAGGTCTGCTACTGCAGCCTGGGTAAGGTGGTGCATGCACCCCTTACTGTGATATAGGTTACCTATATCACTAAATACATACACACATATAAACCTATAAGTCACTCCTAAGGCAGGCCTTATCAATCCTAAAGGCAGAGTGCATGGTTCCTATGTGAGAGGGTGCCCCTGCATGAGCAGGGCCCCTCTGCAGCGTTCGGAGACCCTTCTCTGATGCTGTTTGTAGTGCAGCCTGACCATATACTCTTAAGCGCATTATAACCTCGCGTTAAATGCTAACTTTGGAATGGCTGCACCTAAACATGTCGTGTTTGGTGTCAAACATCTTGGAATACTACCCCCCCGCCAATTCTGGCGGCGGGGGTAGCATTCCACCCTTCTAGAGGGAGAGACATGTTAACCCTGGCCTGGCCGGTAACTTCTTTCTAAAGCCCTGGCATCACAAAATGGATGCTGCTGCCACAGACACGAGTCTGGCCTCCTGCTGCTGGACGAAACTCCGGCAGGGGAGGCCTGGACAATAGGTTTCCTGTCCCAGGGAGGTGTGACCACCTCCCCAGACAGGATAATGTGTATTGGGGCTGGGCGGGAGCACTTTCGGGTGCTTTGAAGTCCTGCACTGGGGGCACATTTGGTGTCCCTGTGCATACCCAAGTTCAAACCGGATCAGGGGCTTGCAGCCCCTGCTTTGGCGTGAACTGGACAAAGGGAAAGGGGTGTAGCCACCCCTCTGCCCTGACCCACCCATAGGTGGGGCCACAGAGTAGTCCAACCCCTATCCTTAGTATAAGTATAGGAACCCAGTCCTTAGGACTTTAGATTATCCCTGGACGAAACTCTGAAACTGAATCCTGGACCTTCGACGCTCTACTCACGATTAGAGGACAGAAGAATCTCCCTTGGGGTCAAGGAGTGACTCCCCTGCTTGGCAGGCACCAAAGAAGCATCTGTCCGGTTCGCATTTCTGAAGCTCCCGTCGGACGCCGAAGTCATCGCATCACCAGAGGTGGATTCTCAGACTTCCCCGAGGCTACCCTGAGTCCCCAGCAAAGCTGAGGCCCGTGGCTATCGTGGGTGACTTGAGACCGTGACCCCTGGACACCGAGCACATTTGCAAGTGCATCCTCTTCTGGGTCTCCCAAGAAGTCGTGCTTTGGGCTCCCAGTAGCCCTAGTCTCCAGCACCAACTGCACCGAAGATCACTGGCCCCCACTCCACGAGTGTCCTGTGAGCCAGATCCACGTGCGGCGTCACAAGGCTCCTTTGCAGTCGCTAGCCTGTTGGCTAGTAGCCCTTAACGAAGGCCAATCTTTTTCTAACTTGGCATCCTGGTTGCTCCAGGCCTGCCCTCACTTACCTTTGCTGGGTGAGTTCCCCAGACCTTGCTGGTCTGCACCATCGACGATCTTCCACTGCATCAAGACTTGCCGTTGCCAAGGCTTGTTGGGTCCAATCTGGTCGCCGACACCTCAGCACTCGACAGACATTGTGTACCAGCCCGAATCCTGCTCCTGGTCGCCGACAATGCCTCCTGGACCTTGTGGCTGAAGAGACAAGACGACCATCAACGCACCTGAAGCACTCGACATCGGTGGGCATCTGTCCATCGCCTTCCTGGTCACTGGCTAGTGACCCAGACTCTGTCCCCTCTGCTTTCAGGTTCTTCAGAACTCCGATCCACTCTTGGATCCACCCGGACACTTTTCAGTTGGTCGCCAGCAGCACTTTGCAGCAGATCGCCATTCCAATCGACGACGAAACCCGACCCCGAAAGGCACCTATGCACCCGGCTTCCCTGGGTGAGGTAACACGAGTACTCCGGTGCTCCCGTGGGTAGAGACTCTTCAAAGTCCTAGATCTCAAAGGGTTTGGTCCAAGTCCTCTTTTAAGTGTCCCTTTTCTCTAATTTCCCGATCACGACTTTCTCCATAGAAGTCAACGGCGTATCGCGGTTGTGTATTTACACTGCACGCGTCTCCCGTGGGTCCCCTGTGTCACTACCTTGGGTGGTTCCTTGTGGTCCAAGCACTTCTAGAGGCTCTAGGCCTAGTGTCTAGTTCAGTCGTGGTTCTTATACCACTTTATTGGTATATGGTTTGGTACGCCCCTAGGGCCCAAACGTGTATTTGTGCTATTACTGTGTTTAAATAACTTCTAACTTATGTACTTGAACTCTAGCCTCATAAAGAGACTAGAGGGGTGTGTTTAGCAATAAATACATATATTTTGAATATATACCTGGTGGGGTGCTCTTTCATTTGGTCACTCAAGAGATTATAGACTGGTAAAACAAGCTGCTTTACATTCTTTCAAGACTTAGCCTGAAGGCTGCTCTCCATAGCTACCACTAGGATAGCTTTCAATAAGGTTGTCTTTAACCTATCTCCAATAAGGGGTTGTTTGGACTGGTGCAAGGTGCCCACTGTAATTAGTGGACAGCATATACCAGGCCAACTTCTCACAGTGCGCTTCCGGCCGAGATCGGAATCGACCCCAAAGTGTGTGCTTTTGCCAATAATCTCGCGGATGCCCTGGGGAGGGCAGGGTTGATGTGTATGGAAATGGGGCCTCCGGTCACAATGCATTCTGGAGAGGTTGCGCTGCAATGGATAAGTCAACAGAAGGCTGTTGTATATATTGTTCAGCCTGTGCGCGGTTTGCTTTTCTTTGTGTCCTGTATTCTCATAAGCAATGAACCAATGTCCAAATAACTACAGTATTCATCCATTCCTGGAACTGTGTGAATTAAAAGGCTACTTCTTGGTAAACCCCCCATAACTGTGGTTGTCTCTCTCCTTTGGGACTGGGGAGGGCTGGGATGCGGGGGGCACTGATTTGCACATTGTGGACACATTAAGGATTTCGATCAGTTCTGTGGGAAAAAAAGTAGCTCAAATCCAATGCAAAACCTTTGTAAATCTAAATATTTACCGAATTACAGCTCAGTTACAGCATTAAAAAAGTTATGTTATGTTATGTTATCTGAGTTTATATAGCGCACAGCTGCCCCAGCAAAGAGGCGTCCCGGCGCTGCCAGTGTCAGAAGGAACAGGGCTAAGAACACAACAGGTAGGCGTAAGGAATATACAGAAGACAAAAAGGACTAAGCAGAAGGAAAAAGGAAAGTTTTAATTGCTTTCCTGAAGTCCACCATGCGATCCAAACTGCGAATCTGAGGAGGCAGGGAATTCCATAGCTTGGCAGCTAAGTAACGGAAAGATCGACCTCCGACCCGAAGGCGCTTCACACGGGGGACAATTACCAAATGCTGTCCCAGGGAGCGCAGCTGACGAGTGGGGGCATACAGGGCTAGCAAGTTAGCCAGAAGACTGGGCGAGGCAAGTTTCAGGATCTTAAAAGATAAGCAAAGAGCCTTAAATTGGATCCGTTTGGCCACTGGACGCCAATGTAACCTCCGGATGGCCCCAGTAGAAGGACAGTTACGTGGGAGCCCTAACAGGGCTCTGGCGGCAGCGTTTTGAACACGCTGCAGTCGCAATATCTCAGCTTGATTAGCTCCCAACAGGAGCGAATTAGCATAATCTAGTCTGGATAGAATGGCTGATTGAACAATCAGTTGGCGAGTAGATGAATCAAAAAACTTCAGCAGGGGCCGAAGTCCTCGCAGGAGGCCAAAACAGGTACCCGCAACTCTTTTGGTATGTTCTTGAAAGCTAAGGGTAGCATCCATCCATACCCCCAAGTTTTTTACCACCAACTTAGGGGTGGGGGTACTACCAAGTACGTTAGGCCACCATTGTTCACTCCAGAGGCTCCTGTCCCTCCCCACCACCAGTAACTCTGTTTTAGTCGCATTCAACTGGAGACAATTTAAAGTCATCCACTCTGCCACAGCTGCCAGGCTGCTCCGAAACCTTGAAGCATCCTGAGTGGAACCATCGGACAGGGCCACCACCAGCTGTGTATCATCTGCATACTGAGACCATGGTGAGCCCCATATTCCTAGACACCTTAGCAAGAGGCTGAACATAAAGATTGAACAATATGGGGCTCAATGCAGAGCCCTGTGGTACCCCTGCCCGATGGAATGAGCCTGAGAAAGAAACGGGGGGCCGAAACTCGAAAAGATCTCTCTCTCTTTCAGGAATGATCTAAACCATTCTAGTGGTCCACGATGTTTGCAAAAAAAGCCAGACCTGGATTAAGGTGTCCCTCATGACATGGGGCCGTCTGAAGCTTTCATGATTCCCTAGGTGAAACAGCCAGTTCCGGTTTGCCAAATGGAGAGATCACATTATTGGGGCAATCAAAGGTTACGCTGACTAGTGGGGGAGAGGGCCCTTTAAATGCCGATGTGCGCATCAGAAAACTAATGATGGAACATTTACCATCCCCTGGGTCAAAGGGGCTTGCTAGCAACCTCTACTTCCCAGCACAACAAGAGGCCCCACGGCCTTGGGTCATTGGATAAGACTCTTATAGGGAGGCTAAAATGGAAAAACGTATACTATTGTCTATCAACGTTCCTTTTTTGAAGAAATTAAAAAGGGTTATTCACTTTTCCCCCCAAACAATTAATTAATGACCTAGTAATATTTTCCTGAAGAGCGTCATTATATTAAAACTCGAATGAAACAAATGTTCTATGGCATACCAAAACGGTATTCTTTTCTTTGAAGTAATGAAAACCTTTATATATTTGGCAGTTTTGCTTTTAAGTTCTTATTAAAAGTGTTTTTACATGCTCAACTCCAAAGGTAGATGTCTCTCTTCTATAAAGCTGTCTCTCCCCTCCTCTCGTTAGAGCTGTCACCTGAGCAGCTGCGATAAAATGGACTTCTTCTGCTTTTTTTTTACAGAGTTTTATACAGCGCGAACTTGACCCAAAGGTATCGGGTTATCAGAGCGCTTTACATAGCACCAGTTGCGTTACATGAGGACACATTCATTTTTTGTTAGGCACGGGGGGCAGATTTACAAGCCCCTTGCGCCTTCTTGCGCCGCTATTGCATCACTTTTTTTGACGCAATGTCGGCGCAAAAAATGTGGCCTATTTACAACGTGACGCATCTAGGGAGATGCGTCACGTTGTAAAGCCCTGCATCACATTATACCTGCGTCAGGTATAAGGGGGCAGATTTACAAGCCCCTTGCGTGACTTTTGCGCCACCGTTGCGTCACTTTTGTGACGCAACGGCGGCGCAAAAAATGCGACCTATTTACAACGTGACGCATCTAGGGAGATGCGTCACGTTGTAAAGCCCTGCATCACATTATACCTGCGTCAGGTATTATGTATGCAGGGTGGGCGTTCCCACGCAGGAAGGCCTCGTAAAAGTGATGCAGTGAAATCAACAAGATTTCACTGCGTCACTTTTAAGACGCCACTATGTCAAAACCTTACGCCTGCTTGAAGCAGGCGCAAGGAGTGACGCAGTGTAGTAAGTATAGGCCTCAACATGCATTGCTGGAGTTGCGTTGCGCTTGCGACACGACTCCAGCAATGCATGACTTTTGCACCAACAGATGCGTCAGAATTTCTGACGTATCTGTCAATCCTTGCGCCATGGTGCGCCGTATTGTAAATACGGCGCATCCATGGTGGCGCAAGGGTGTCTCAGGGTGGCACAGGGAAAGTGACGCATCTATAGAGATGCGTCACTTTCTTGTAAATCTGCCCCAATGTATGCAGGGTGGGCGTTCCCACGCAGGAAGGCCTCGTAAAAGTGACGCAGTGAAATCTACAAGATTTCACTGCGCCACTTTTAGGACGCCACTGCGTCAACACCTTACGCCTGCTTGAAGCAGGCGTAAGTAGTGACGCAGTGTTGTGGGAATAGGCCTCAACACGCATTGCTGGAGTTGCGTTGTGCTTGCGACACGACTCCAGCAATGCGTGACTTTTCCGCCAACAGATGCGTCAGAATTTCTGACGCATCTGTCAATCCTTGCGCCATAGTGCGCCGTATTGTAAATACGGCGCATCTATGGTGGCGCAAGGGTTTCTGAGGGTGGCGCAGGGAAAGTGACGCATCTATACAGATGCGTCACTTTCTTGTAAATCTGCCCCCCCCCCCCCGGGGAGATTAAGTGATTTGCCAAGAATCACAGGATGTTCAGGATTGCCGAGACTCGAACCCAGTTCTCCAGATTCGCGTCGACCGCCCTAGCCGTTAGGACAAGTCCTCTCCCCAATGTGTTTTTATGTGTTTTTTAGGGACCTCGTTTTTTTTTTTTGAAACATTTGGTTTGAAATTTTTATTTAATGTCTGGAGTAACTATGACAAAGTGAGGTAGGGTAATATGCGCCATATTGTTCTTGAGGTAAAAATGTTTAATATGCGTCTAGAGTTTTAAAATTGGCATGTACGATGAACAGAAAATGGGTGAATAACATTTACTTAAACACCCACACATGGTAAAAAAGCGTTGAAAAATGTTGCGTGGTAAATGTAATTTAAAAAGAGCTACATTAAAGTGAGTGGTAACATCAAGCGTGGTAAAAACAGTGTGCTAAGGTAACCGGTATTAAATGTCCGTGTGGTATTGACTGATATTCCTAATACATTCCTCATCAGAATTAAGCTCATCTCCAGATGCAATGGAAAATTTCGGTCTAGAGAATCAGACGAGGTGCCTGTGGCGACGTGGATATTAAAGTTTCATCACCCTCACTCTAATAACACTTAGAGAGCAGCTTTTATAAAATCGGAGAACCAGAAGCTGGGGAGAAACCACTTCACGCACGAGGACACAATCAGCAGCTATCGATCAGGAGAATAAATAGACACCCGCAGAACTCCAATAAGCCAGAATAACTCAAGAGCCGCAGGAAGGCGGCAGCAATAAAAGCTTCAGAGTGAGGCAGAGTCCTTGGACGGCAGCCATCTTGGATCATGGCGTCCACTCTGTGGAGCTGGGCCTGAATATTATTGCGAGACTGGAGGCTCCTATTATGCTTCTCTATCCTTGTATTTTTATTAATAGAAGCAGTCAAGAAACTCAAACAAACTACAAATCCCATAGGGAAGACTAGCCAATGGGATAACGAACAGAGCAGTATCTAGCCAATAGCATAACAGTAACGTCTATATCTGGCCGCTTGACTGCGTACAGGCCTCTTTTCTTGCTGCTCGCAGTCAAGATAACCTTCGCCCTGGTGCCGCTCCCCTCTCTATGGCCTCCGGGGCTGTTTTGTGCAGCTCCTGGGGGATTCTTATCTGGCATTGATCATTTCTGGAGAGCCCCGGACCTGTCTGCAGCTTCAGTCCGAGGTCTCCTTTCACAGCAGTTAGCCACACCCCAGGGTGCAGCCTTCCTCCAGACACCAAGCTCCCTGCTTTCTCCCTCTATATACATGCCCATTGAGAGGGACAGTCTGGTTCCACACGCCCCCTTCACTTTTAACCCTTTTTCTTCCTGCTTACTTGGTTTTGCTGGTGATTTTCATAGCTTTTTTAATATAGACCTTGATAGTTCTCCCATTTCACAAAATAATGAGGAGGATGGAGAAACTTTTAAAAATGAATGAAATTAATTTATCCATTCCTCTGTTGAACAGGCTGTGGCAGTCGCTATGGCTAAAATGTAAAAAAATAATGAAAATTCTGCGGTGAATATTATGTCAAAGACATTTATGGCCCATTCTGTGGCGGAAAGCAGAAAACGCAAAGCCACTGCATTACCTAAGTTGTCTAAGAAGGCGCCTTCAGCCTCCACCTCTCCCCACGTTGCACTATTGACAAGTGAGGTTTCCTCACACCTGGATGAGGCCCTCGTTCCTCCCAGGCCTCCAATGAAGGAGGGGAATTCCAAGACACCTTCTAAGTGCAATACTAAATCAAAAAATACTCAAGAAAAGTCGTCATTATTGATTATTTCTAAGATTATGGATACAGATGAAGAAATGGGAGATAATGACACTGATGATGACAAAGATAATTTTGGGGCCTTTGAGCCTTTTTCTCCCCTTCCAAAAAACCAAAACTTTGTCCTCTCCCTCCAATCCCTCTGTGGTAAAAACTATCTTAGATGCAGAAGACATTCCTATGTTTGATCCTACTCATATTCACCACCCTTATTCAACCGAATGGCCCCCGCTGAACATGTAGGAAATTACATTTCATCCACACTATATGCCCTATTCACAAAGGTAAAATGAGACAAAAGTCTAACTTTACGACTTTCGATTTTCACAAAGGACACTTACGAGTGGTAAAATTAGACTTTTGTCTCAGTTAAACTTAAGTTTCGGTCTTAAGTGTAACTGAGACCAAAAAGTTAGACTTAAGACCAAAACTTAAGTTTAACTGAGACAAAAGTATAACTTTATGACTCGTAAATGCTCTTTGTGAATACCGAAAGTCGTAAAGTTAGACTTTTGTCTCTGTTCACCTTTGTGAATCGTGCCCTATGTTCGGCCTTAGACAAACAAACCAGAGCCAAACTGAGAGGCATATTTACAATAAAGTGGCGAAGCGTGTCATTAAGCCAAGAAGGCTAACAACACACTTCGTCACTTTAGAAACGCAGGGCTGCACCATATTTACTAGAACATTGTGCAGCCCTGAGTTCCCCCCTTGCTGGCGCTAACTTTAGCTGCCTAGCGCCAACGCAGGAACCCTTGCACCATAGTGCAAGGGTGCCTGTGTTGAGGGGAAGATTGTTTATGGGCAGGAAGGTCCCCCTTCCTGCACATAAACAATCTTTAAATGAAGTTAGTAACTTCTAAGTGTGCTGCTTAATGCAGCACACAGAAGTTGCAAAACAGCATTTTTTTAAAATGATTGTTTATGTGCAGGAAGGGGGACCTTCCTGCACATAAACAATCATAGGCAATTTTCTGTTTCTATGTGTGCTGCACAAGGCAGCACACATGGAAACAGCAAAAACGAGGAGAAATAAAGCATTTCTCCTCATTTCGCCTGTTTAAAACCAGGTTTTCCCTGGTCTTCATTTTGGGGCTGCCTCCTATTTACGCAGCCCTTGTAAATAGGAGGCAGCGTCAAAATCAATGGGTTGTTGTGGTGTTGCCCTCCCCTTTCACGCTAAGTACAGCGTGAAAGGGTGCCTTATTTACAAGTCAGCGTTAAGTCACATTAACCCCTTCGCTGCTAGGCCTTTTCCCCCCTGTGCTAAGCCTTTTTTTGCCTATTTGGGGTAGTTTGCGCTTAGGCCCCTGTAACGTTTTGACCACATAAGGTATCCACGCCAAATTTGCGTCCTTTTCTTCCAACATTATGGGGATTTTAAAGGTACCCAAGGTTTGTTGATTCCCCTGGAGGGGACCCAGAAATTAGCCAAAATACCACTACATTTTTTTTTTTTTTTAATGGGAAAAAAGGGCTACAGATGAAAGCGTCTGGTTTTTTCCCTGCAAATGGCATCAAAAAGGGGTTGTGGTGCTGAAACCACCATCTTCCCAGCTTTCAGGGACAAGCAGACTTTTGTCAGAAAACCAACATTTTTTACACAGTTTTGGCATTTTTCTGGGACTTAGCCTATTTTTGCTATTTTTTGTGCTTTCAACCTCCTTCCAGTTAATGGTAAAAATGGGTATGAAAGCAATGATGGTTCCTGGAAAGCTATACATTTCTGAAAAGCAGACAAAATTTTGAATTCAGCAAGAGGTCATTTGTGTAGATCCTTCAAGGTTTTTGTATAGAAACTAACAGTTGAAAATAGAAAAATTGAAAATGAGTTAAAAAAACAGCCATTCGTGCCAACGTTTTCACCTGTAACTTCTAGTAAGTATGACAGATGTTTGAAAGCAATATACCGTTACATCCGCTGCACCCTTCTGGTTGTGGGGATATATAGGACTTGTAGGTTCACCAAGAACCCGAGGAACCCAGAGCCAATAACTGAGCAGCGTCTTGCAATGGTTTTTTATTGTGTACCGGGTATATAGCAATTCATTTGGGAAAATATAAACAGGGAAAAATCGGTATGAAAGTCACCTATGTATTTCTGAAATGGGACCAAAATATAGAGTTTAGAAACAGTAGTTATTTGCACATCTCCGAAATTGTGGGTACCCATACCAACATGTGAATTATAGGTCATTTTTCAAAGTGACTTCGTTTTTACACATTGTCTTACATTTGGAAGGCAGAAATGCATTGAAAGTAAATAGGTAATAACAGTTGCTCTACAATTTTGTGTTCCCCTAAGTCTCCCGATAAAAATGGTAGAAAAAATGGTGGAAAGTTTTGGAATCTGCGTGGATCCACAAAATTCCACCCACCCCGCATTCCCCAAAGTCTTTCGAGAAAAATGGTACCTCACTTGTGTGGGTAGGCCTAGTGCCCGCGACAGGGAACGGCCCAAAACGCAACGTGGACACACCATATTTTCACAGTGAAAACGGACCGTTTTTTTGCAAAGTGCCTAGCTGTAGATTTTGAACCCTAGCTCTGCCGGCACCTAGGGAAACCTAGCAAACCTATACATTTTTGAAAACTAGACACCCAGGGGAATCTAGGATGGGGTGACTTGTCTGGTTCTCACCAGGTTCTGTTACCCAGAATCCCTTGCAAACCTCCAACTTTGTCAAACAAAACACATTTTCCTCACATTTCTGTGGTGGAAAGTTCTGGAATCTGCGTGGAGCCACAAAATTCCACACACCCCGCATTCCCCAAAGTCTTTCGAGAAAAATGGTACCTCACTTGCGTGGGTAGGCCTAGTGCCCGCGACAGGGAACGGCCCAAAACGCAACGTGGACACACCATATTTTCACAGTGAAAATGGACCGTTTTTTTGCAAAGTGCCTAGCTGTAGATTTTGAACCCTAGCTCTGCCGGCACCTAGGGAAACCTAGCAAACCTATACATTTTTGAAAACTAGACACCCAGGGGAATCCAGGATGGGGTGACTTGTCTGGCTTTCACCAGGTTCTGTTACCCAGAATCCCTTGCAAACCTCAAACTTTGTCAAAAAAAACACATTTTCCTCACATTTCTGTGGTGGAAAGTTCTGGAATCTGCGTGGATCCACAAAATGCCACCCACCCTGCATTCCCCAAAGTCTTACGAGAAAAATGGTACCTCACTTGTGTGGGTAGGCCTAGTGCCCGCAACAGGAAACGGCCCAAAACGCAATGTGGACACACCACATTTCCACAGTAAAAACGGACCCTTTTTTGCAAAGTGCCTAGCTGGAGATTTTGAACCCTAGCTCTGCCGGCACCCAGGGAAACCTAGCAAACCTATACATTTCTGAAAACTAGACTCCCAGGGGAATCCAGGATGGGGTGACTTGTCTGGCTCTCACCAGGTTCTGTTACCCAAAATCCCTTGCGAACCTCAAAATTTGTAAAATGAAACACATTTTCCTCACATTTCTGTAGTGGAAAGTTCTGGAATCCGCGTGGATCAACAAAATTCCACCCACCCCACATTCCCCAAAGTCTCCAGAGAAAAATGGTACCTCACTTGTGTGTGTGGGTCAAGTACGCGCAACAGGCAAGGGCCCAAAACGTATTGAGGAGACATCAAAGTTACCTATCACAAAAACAACCTGGTTTTGCAAGGGGGGTCCCATGGGTTTTTGGTCCCGGGCTCGGCGGCCATCTAGGGAAACCAACCAAACCCATACATTTCTGAAAACTAGACACCCTGGGGAGTCTAATGAGGTATGGCTTGCGTGGATCCTCTACATTTCCCTACCCAGAATCCCCTGCAAACCTCAAATTTTGCTGAAAAAATCAATTTTTTTCCAAATTTCTGTGTGGGAAGGTTGTAGGATCACCGGGCTGACACAAATGTCCTACCACCCAGGGTTTCCCCAGGTCTCCCGATAAAAATGATACCTCACTTGTGTGGGTAGGCATAGTGGCTGCAACAGGAAATGGCCCAAATCGTACTGTGGAGACTTCAAAATTACCTATCACAAAACTACCTTGTTTTGCGGGGGCACCTGTGTTTTTGGACCCCGGCTCGCAGCCATCTCGGGAAAGCTCCCAAACACACACATTTCTGAAAACTAGACACCCTGGGGAGTCCAATGAGTTATGGATTGCATGGATCCCCCAACATTTCCCTACCCAGAATCCCCTGCAAACCTCAAATTTTGCTGAAAAAAATCACGTTTTTCTCAAATTTCTGTGTGGGAAAGTTGTAGGATCACCGGGCTTCCAAAAATTTCCTACCACCCAGCATTCCTCCAGGTCTCCCGATAAAAATGGTACCTCAATTGTGTGGGTAGGCAAAGTGGCTGCAACAGGAAATGGCCCAAATCGTACTGTGGAGACTTCAAAATTAGCTATCACAAAACTATCTGCTTTTGCAAGGGGGGTCCCATGAGTTTTTGGTCCCGGGCTCGGCGGCCATCTAGGGAAACCTACCAAAGCCACACATTTCTGAAAACTATACACCCTGGGGAGTCCAATGAGGTATGGCTTGCATGGATCCCCCAACATTTCCCTACCCAGAATCCCCTGCAAACCTCAAATTTTGCTGAAAAAATCAAATTGTTCTCAAATTTCTGTGTGGGAAAGTGGTAGGATCACCGGTCTGACACAAATTTCCTAACACCGAGCGTTCCCCCAGGTCTCCCGATAAAAATGGTACCTCACTTGTGTGGGTAGGCATAGTGGCTGCAACAGGAAATGGCCCAAATCGTACTGTGGAGACTTCAAAATTACTTATCACAAAACGATCTGGTTTTGCGGGGGGGCCTGATTTTTTGGCCCCGGGCTCGCGGCTATCTAGGGAAACCTACCAAACCCACACATTTCTGAAAACTAGACACCCTGGGGAGTCCAATGAGGTATGGCTTGCTTGGATCCCCCAAAGTTTCCCTACCCAAAATCCCCTGCAAACCTCAAATTTAGCTGAAAAAAACAGGCCGATCTCAGAAAAACATCCAAAATTTAAATGCCCCCTTGGAAGCGACCCTTGCCCAAGGGGTCGCTTCCATGCATTAAAAAAAAAAATCCCTGGTGCCTAGTGGGGATTTCTGCGCCCCCCGGGGGCAGAAAGGCCAAAAAATGGGCCTATCTGCCCCCGGGGGGGGGGGAGCAGAAAAACATTCAAAATATTATTGGCCCCTTGGAAGCGACCCTTGCCCAAGGGGTCGCTTCCATGCATTGAAAAAATAATCCCTGAGGCCTAGTGGGGATTTCTGCCCCCCCCCCCTGGGGCAGAAAGGCCAAAAATTTGCTGATCTGCCCCCAAGGGGGAGGGGGGGGGGCAGAAAAACATTCAAAATATTATTGGCCCCTTGGAAGCGACCCTTGCTCAAGGGGTCGCTTCCATGCATTAAAAAAAGAATCCCTGGTGCCTAGTGGGGATTTCTGCCCCCCTGGGGGCAGAAAGGCAAAATAAATGGGCCGATCTGCCCCAAGGGGGGGGGGGGGGCAGAAAAACATCCAAAATTAAAGTGGCCCCTTGGAAACGACCCTTGCCTAAGGGGTCACTTCCATGCTTTAAAAAAATAATCCCTGGTCCCTAGTGGGAAAAAAACGGGGCTTGTAAACATGGCCTAAAATTGGAATGTCCTAGGCCTTTGTTACCCTCTAATATTACCTCCACTCCCACAATTGACCCTACCTTACTAACTTTCTTTTCCAAGTTTGGGAAAGACCCCCATAAAGGTGTGGACAAGGCCTGGCCTACCTGCCAGAACAAGCTACTTGATGTTATTGAGTCTCTGTCACACATATTTGATATGACGGAAACAGCTAGAAGATCGGAAAATGAGCCTATTGACCCAGAAGAACTCTCCTTATGGATTCAGAGATCTTTCTGTCTCTTACGTAATGCAAATTCTGCCGTTACCCATGAAAGAAGGAAGGGTGTTCTACTCAAGTTGGATCCTATGTTGGCTAGTTTTACTTCTTCAGGCATCAAGGTGGAAGGACTTTTGTTTGGGGACTCTTTTATTAAAGAGCTCAGTAAATATGTTACAGCTTTTACCTCTATCGATAAGGCACAGCAATCCCATAAAAAAGCATTTTCCCAACTGGTTTTCGCAAGGGCCGGTAGAGGCAGGAGCTGCTTTACCGGCCGTAGTTACCACCACCAGGGTTACAGAGACTCCTACAACAACAATAACTCCTATTATCAAGACTACAAGTCTTGATTCTATCCCAAAGTAGAAGAGGTTACCGAGGTCAGGGGCAGAAGAACTTCAGAGCTAACGCACAGACAGGTGAGCCTTTGTTCTGGCCAACCTCCGGTAGGAGGTCGCCTGTCCTATTATCTAACAAAGTGGCAAACGTTAACATGAGACCCTTGGGTATTAAACACAATACAAGGTTATGTTATAGAGCCCTACGCAAGCCTTACCAAACTGTGTTTTCTCCTCGTCCGAAGTTTTCCTCAGAAATGTCCAACATGATCTGTCAAGAAATACACTCCCTACTACAAATACATGCAATAAAAGATTTCTCCCCAGACCCTTCCAGGTTCTTCAGTTCCATCTTTTTAGTCCAAAAGAAAAACAAGAAAATAAGACCCATCATCAAACTCAGACTTTTCAATCACTCTGTAGTATACCGCCATTTCAAAATGGAAACTATTCTTCACCTCTGGGATTTACCTTTACTCCAATATGACTATATGGTCTGGTTAGATCTCCAGGATGCCTACCTGACAATTCCGATCCATCACAGCTGCAAGAAATGTCTTCAGTTTCAATGCCAGACTTATTGTTCTCTTCCCTTCCTTTTAGTCTTTCCTCAGCACCATGGTGCTTTACAAAACTAATTAAACCAGTGGTTGCATACTTCAGATCTCGAGGGATGTGGCTCATAATTTATTTAGACAATATACTTCTAATGTGCCAAAACCATCAGACTCTTCAATCCCAACTACAGCTCATTTCTACCCTTCTGTCAGATTTGGGTTTTCTTATCAACACAGACAAGTCAATACTTTCTCCATCAAAGCAGATAGAATTCCTAGGATTTCTAATAAATTCTTCAAGTGCCACTCTCCACCTTCCTTTGACAAAAGTCAAAGCCATAAAGTCAGAGATTCTTCAAACTCTTCATGTTTCCATAATTTCTCTAAGATCTCTAGCAAGAATTGTAGGCCTTCTATCTTTCTCTATACAGGCAATCTTTCCAGGTCCTATCTACTATTGGACCCCTCAAAGGCTGAAAATTCGGCTCATACGCAGAGGTCTGGTCTACTCTGATGTAATCACACTAGATCCAGAATCTCGGCTAGAACTTCAGTGGTGAAAAGGCTATTTCGGTGTCTGGAATGGCAGGACTATCTGCGCCTCAGCCCGATCTTGTATTTGAATCCAAGGCAAGCCTGACAGGCTGGGGTGTCCAACGTGGATCAATCTCAACTGGGGGTAAATGGTCTCCAGAGGCATCCAAGTTGCATATAAACTGTTTAGAGATGCTTGCAGGCTCCTTTGCAATCAGAAGCCTTGCAAAAAACGGAGTGCATTGTTCCATTCGTCTACGCATGGACAACATTTCGCAGTCCAGTACATCAATAATCTCAGCGGTACCAGATCCAGGCCCCTCGCAGAACTAGCAATGAGTTTTTGTTAGTTCTGTCTTCTCAACAAAATTTAGGTTTGTGTAGAATATTTACCAGGAAACCTCAATGTCACAGCGGGCTGGCACTCCCGTTATCTCCGTGACTCAAGCGATTGGAAACTTCATCCTTCAGTTTTGAGGTCGCTGATGCACAAATGGGGTCCATTCCTCATAGATTTATTTGCCTCCAGACTCAATTCTCAACATCCACACTTTTTCAGTTGGCGGCCAGATCCACTTGCTTAGCTACAGATGCTTTTTTACAGGATTGGACCCACTTCACCAACTACACCTCCCGCACTTTCCTTATGCTCAACATGGTTTTAGCTCAGACCAGACATCAATTGGCAACTCTAGTGCTTGTAGCTCCTTTTTAGCAATCTCAGGTTTGGTTCTCTCCCCTCTTAGAGTTAGCGATAGACAATCCAGTTTGTATACCGTCGTTTCCACCCCTCTTACTAAATCCACTTGGTCAACCTCACAACTGATGCGGTTAGGAATGGCTCCGACCGAGGGTCGGAGCCTTCCTAACCTCATCGGACCTGCCCGTACGGATTCCTTTCCGACCGAGCCATTCCGATGGGCTCGGTCAGAAAGGAATCCTGATGGCTCTCTCACTCTTTCAGCATTAGACAGCTCTCTCACTCTTTCAGCATTAGACAGCTTACTCACTCTTTCAGCGTTCGACAACTCTCACTCTTTTAGCGTTAGACAGCTCTCTCACTCTTTCAGCGTTAGACAGCTCTCTCACT
Organism: Calotriton arnoldi; assembly: GCA_963921515.1. Classification (NCBI taxonomy): domain Eukaryota; kingdom Metazoa; phylum Chordata; class Amphibia; order Caudata; family Salamandridae; genus Calotriton; species Calotriton arnoldi. Next base: position 115,795 of record CAWUFW010020395.1, read on the forward strand.
CTTTCAGCATTCGACAACTCTCACTCTTTCAGCATTAGACAGCTCTCACTCTTTCAGCATTAGACAGCTCTCTCACTATTTCAGCATTAGACAGCTCTCACTCTTTCAGCATTAGACAGCTCTCTCACTCTTTCAGCATTAGACTCACTCTTTCAGCTTCATGCAGGTCTCTCACTCTTTCAGCATTAGACAGCTCTCTCACTCATTCAGCATTCGACGACTCTCACTCTTTCAGCATTAGACAGCTCTCTCACTCTTTCAGCATTAGACAGGTCTCACTCTTTCAGCATTCGACAACTCTCACTCTTTCAGCATTAGACAGCTCTTTCACTCTTTCAGCATTAGACAGCTCTCTCACTCTTTCAGCATTAGACAGCTCTCTCACTCTTTCAGCATTAGACAACTTACTCACTCTTTCAGCATTCAACAACTCTCACTCTTTCAGCATTAGACAGCTCTCTAACTCTTTCAGCATTAGACAGCTCTCTCACTCTTTCAGCATTCAACAACTCTCACTCTTTCAGCATTAGACAGCTCTCACTCTTTCAGCATAAGCCAGCTCTCTCACTCTTATAGAATTCGACAACTCTCACTCTTTCAGCATTAGACAGCTCTCTCACTATTTCAGCATTAGACAGCTCTCACTCTTTCAGCATTAGACAGCTGTCTCACTCTTTCAGCATTAGACTCACTCTTTCAGCTTTATGCAGGTCTCTCACTCTTTCAACATTATGCAGCTCTCTCACTCTTTCAGCATTAGACAGCTCTCTCACTCTTTCAGCATTTGACAACTCTCATTCTTTCAGCATTAGACAGCTCTCTCACTCTTTCAGCATTAGACAGCTCTCTCACTCTTTCAGCATTAGACAGCTTACTCACTCTTTCAGCGTTCAACAACTCTCACTCTTTCAGCATTAGACAGCTCTCTCACTCTTTCAGCATTCGACAACTCTCACTCTTTCAGCATTAGACAGCTCTCTCACTCTTTCAGCATTAGACAGCTCTCTCACTCTTTCAGCATTAGACAGCTTACTCACTCTTTCAGCGTTCAACAACTCTCACTCTTTCAGCATTAGACAGCTCTCTAACTCATTCAGCATTAGACAGCTCTCACTCTTTCAGCATTAGACAGCTCTCTCAATCTTTCAGCATTAGACTCACTCTTTCAGCTTCATGCAGGTCTCTCACTCTTTCAGCATTAGACAGCTCTCTCACTCATTCAGCATTCGACGACTCTCACTCTTTCAGCATTAGACAGCTCTCTCACTCTTTCAGCATTAGACAAGTCTCACTCTTTCAGCATTCGACAACTCTCACTCTTTCAGCATTAGACAGCTCTTTCACTCTTTCAGCATTCGACAACTCTCACTCTGTCAGCATTAGACAGCTCTCTCACTCTTTCAGCATTAGACAGCTCTCTCACTCTTTCAGCATTAGACAACTTACTCACTCTTTCAGCATTCAACAACTCTCACTCTTTCAGCATTAGACAGCTCTCTAACTCTTTCAGCATTAGACAGCTCTCTCACTCTTTCAGCATTCGACAACTCTCACTCTTTCAGCATTAGACAGCTCTCACTCTTTCAGCATAAGCCAGCTCTCTCACTCTTATAGAATTCGACAACTCTCACTCTTTCAGCATTAGACAGCTTTCTCACTATTTCAGCATTAGACAGCTCTCACTCTTTCAGCATTAGACAGCTGTCTCACTCTTTCAGCATTAGACTCACTCTTTCAGCTTTATGCAGGTCTCTCACTCTTTCAGCATTATGCAGCTCTCTCACTCTTTCAGCATTAGACAGCTCTCTCACTCTTTCAGCATTTGACAGCTCTCTCACTCTTTCAGCATTTGACAACTCTCATTCTTTCAGCATTAGACAGCTCTCTCACTCTTTCAGCATTAGACAGCTCTCTCACTCTTTCAGCATTAGACAGCTTACTCACTCTTTCAGCGTTCAACAACTCTCAATCTTTCAGCATTAGACAGCTCTCTCACTCTTTCAGCATTCGACAACTCTCACTCTTTCAGCATTAGACAGCTCTCTCACTCTTTCAGCATTAGACAGCTTACTCACTCTTTCAGCGTTCAACAACTCTCACTCTTTCAGCATTAGACAGCTCTCTAACTCATTCAGAATTAGACAGCTCTCTTACTCTTTCAGCATTAGACAGCTCTCTCACTCTTTCAGCATTAGACATCTCTTTCACTCTTTCAGAGATTCGACAACTCTCTCTTTCAGCATTAGACAGCTCTCCCTCTTTCAGCATTATGCAGCTCTCTCACTCTTTCAGCATTATGCAGCTCTCTAACTCTTTCAGAATTAGACAGCTCTCACTCTTTCAGCATTAGATAGCTCTCTCACTCTTTCAGCATTATGCAGCTCTCTCACTCTTTCAGCATTAGACAGCTCTCACTCTTTCAGCATTAAACAGCTCTCTCACTCTTTCAGCATTATGTAGCTCTCTCACTCTTTCAGCATTATGCAGCTCTCTCACAATTTCAGCATTAGACAGCTCTCTCACTCTTTCAGCATTTGACAGCTCTCTCACTCTTTCAACATTCGACAACTCTCATTCGTTCATCATAGGACAGCTCTCTCACTCTTTCAGCATTAGACAGCTCTCACTCTTTCAGCATTAGACAGCTCTCTCACTCTTTCAGCATTTGACAACTCTCACTCTTTCAGCATTAGACAGCTCTCACTCTTTCAGTATTAGACAGCTCTCTCACTCTTTCAGCATTAGACAGCTCTCTCACTATTTCAGCATTAGACAGCTCTCTCACTATTTCAGCATTAGACAGCTCTCTCACTCTTTCAACATTAGACAGCTTACTCACTCTTTCAGCGTTCGACAACTCTCACTCTTTTAGCGTTAGACAGCTCTCTCACTCTTTCAGCGTTAGACAGCTCTCTCACTCTTTCAGCATTAGACAGCTCTCACTCTTTCAGCATTAGACATCTCTCTCACTCTTTCAGCATTAGACAGCTCTCTCACTCTTTCAGCATTAGACAGCTCTCACTGTTTCAGCATTAGCCAACTCTTTCTCTTTCAGCATTAGACAGCTCTCACTCTTTCAGCATTAGACAGCTCTCTCACTCTTTCAGCCTTAGCCAACTCTCTCACTCTTTCAGCATTAGACAGCTCTAACTCTTTCAGCCTGTAAAAATAGTGTGATCTTCCAGTCTTGCTCTTTCATTTTGCCAGAAGATTCAGAATACATTAATAAATCCTGGGCCCCTGGTACCATCAAGGCTTACAACTCAACTCGGTCTCTTTGGGGAAGCTTGTGTATGGGATGATCAATTCCTTTTCAGCAGATATAGTATGCATTGTAAACTTCTTCGCAGCTCAAGCTTGTGGTAGTTAGACCTATCTACGATTTATTTATACAGATCAGCCATTTCTACCAACCATCCTTTTATTAATGGAAAACCAGTGGGAAGAAGCTTATTTTCAGACGTCACCCCGAATATTTAACTGGAGCGCAAGTGAAGTTTTAGAGGTTTTTCAAACAACATCTGTAATACAGGATCTGATTATCCACATCCTGCTCAAGAACTTGGCTACTGCTATTGTAATACACTGCAACGTGTCAGTACACAATATTCTGAGGGCAATGCTACGCGTTCTGGTGCCCAAGTTCCTGCAAATTGGCGTCAGCCGTGCTTTGCGAGGGCCAGAGTAGGCAGGATAAACAAACAGGACATGGGCATAGGACTCTTCCTGTGCCTCACAAAAGGGACATTTGCTATTGCCTGATTTGACCCATTTTGCTGTGTATGTTCTTAAAGGCAAGGTTCCCACTCTGAATTGGAAGTACAACTTCTGATCAAAAGGTTTTGATATAATGTCCCAGTACCGCTCCAGGCTTGGCCAAGGCTTGACTGTTAGAAAGGCCCCAGTTAGCGTGGAACTGTCACTATTTCTATGTCTGTTGTGGTAAACCAATTCCCAGTATTTTTCTTTTATGGTCTCTTTAGAGGGTAATTGGCAGCTCGTAGGATTTTCCCACAGATGTGACATGCCAATACTCAGTAGGAAAGCTCTAACCTCTCTTAACCAACTGATCTTGTGAAAGCGATCTGCCACGATTACGTCCCTAAGGCCTGCTGCCTATATTGACAATTCCAAAGTGCACCAGATTCTGCACCAGTACAAGATGGGGTATGGCGTGGCAAGATCCGCCAATGCTTTCCTACCTAGATCTTGTAACATTGGTAGGACCGGGGTACTTTGGGGGAGGGTAGTGATGTTTCACAGGAACCTATTTTCAGCAATAGATAACTTAGACTGGTTCTCAAACCCCCAGAGTTCCGCCCTGTATAACACTGAGCTCACTACCTTCATGTTATATATTTGTAGGACCGGACTGACTGGCTTAGTCAGGGAGGCATTGAACTCACTATGTAAGGCCCCTGATAACTGCTGATGTTTCAATGTGGCAGTATCAATCTGGCACCCCCATCTCATATCTTTTTGCAGAATAACCCCTAGATAGGTAAAAGCGTTAACTTGTTCTAGTGGCCGCTTATCCAAAAGAATACCTCCTTTAAAAGTTCTATGTTGAGTAAATGTCATGAATTTTGTTTTCGCCACGTTAATTTCTAGGCACCGTAGGGAGCAAAAATTTTCAAAGAGAGTTAGGGCTCGCTGTAGTCCACTAGGGGTTTTAGAAATAAGCAGTGTATCATCGGCGAACATTAAAATGGGTATTGCAAAGCCTGCAAGAACTGAAGCATCTGTAGGGGCAGATGTTAAAAACATGGCAATCCCATTAATAAAAAGGGAAAATAAGGTAGGGGCCAAAACGCATCCTTGGCGCACACCCTTCGCTACAGGAAAGGGGCTGGTGACGTTTCCCTGCCTACCCCAATGTATTTGGGCAAAGTTATCCTCATGAAGGCGTGCAATAAGGGAAAGTAATTTAGGGGTATCCCTAACTCCTGCAACACGACCCAGAGTTTGCTACGCAAAACCAGGTCAAAAGCTGACTTAAGGTCGACAAAGGCAGCGTACATGCTGCCCTTGCCTAAGATCATGGTCCACCAGTATATTAACCTATACCGAAACACCTGGTCAATCGTGCTAATATGATTCCTAAAACCCACCTGTAACGGGGTAAGAATTTCCTGTTCCTCTTCCAGGCTTGGACCTTATCTAGCATAAATCATGCTACCGTCTTTTGGATGGAGTCGATTAGGCTAATAGGCCTATAATTCACTGGGAGGGACTTATCACCCTTTTTGTACACTGGAATAATGTCTGCCCCTCTCCAGGAATCAGGGACCGGGGCCCCAAGAGCAATCGCATTTGCCAGTAACAGGATATACCTGTTCCACTTAGTCTTGTCATGGAGAAAGATATCAGCCGGGATGCCATTAATCCCCGGTGCCCTACCCCCGTTATTGCACTAAAGGCCGCGTCAACATCAGCTGCGACAAAGACCTTGACGGAATAGTATATGTGGGGGAGTGCTATAGCATTAGCCTCTTCTGAGCCATTTGCGTATTGGGATTCAAAATTATTTACCCATTTATCCTGGGCTACGTGATTCTGTGGCTGTGGTCAGTGACCAGCCCTACCCCATTTAACCAGGTTCCAGAATCGTTGGGAGTTATTATTGGCACATGCCGATCTAAGATCCTGCCATCTATTTTCGCCCCATTCCTTTTTCACCTTCATCTGGGCCCTCCTATATTCTGTCCTTGCGGTCCGAACACTACTTGGCTCTTTCGATCTAATCGCTTCTCCAAGATGTCAGCGGGCTGTTTTACATGCCTCATTAAACCACTGGCACAAGTTCTTTTGTGGGGTGCTCTTAGACCTACATTCTTTGGTGAAGTAGGAGTGCAACTTACCAAAAAACGTATTATGGAGTGCAGTAATAGCTGCAAGAGAGTCAGGGCTAATGGAGAGGGCCTCTAATTCGGCCAATATATACTCAGTTTCCGCAGCAATAGAAGCTAGGATATCTGGTTTCTCCAGGACCATTTCCCACTTGAGATGCCTCAGGTCGTTGGTGGGAACCAGCTCATGGGTGATAAGCTGATTCTCAGATTGCAGAGGTTCATATTGGGCCAGTAATTTAAAGGTGGAACATAGTGGGTTGTGATCGCTCTCCATGCGATCCCTCACCGCCATGTCCAGAAGAGCGTGCCATTGATTTAGATGAATTAACAAATAGTCAATGCGACTAGCGTTACGGCCGTTGTTAAAGGTGTTTGCCCCATGCCTATCGGAGGGAGTTCTTCCATTAGCCGCCCGCAATCCTTTTTCTAGGCAGATGGCTTTAATTTGAATTGCAACATCTGTCCATCGTTTGACGGGTGCTAATTCGAGGTTTGGGATTCCCCACTGAGCGTCTTCCTCCCTCGCAAGTTCCTGGTCCTCACTACCAAGGGGCTCGAATGTCGAATTAAAGTCCCCTGCAACTATCACTAAAGAGTCCCGAGACAATTGGTCTAAGAGGTCATCAAGAGCCGCTAGAACTTCTGATCTCTTCCCCCCACTATCCCCCCTGGCGTAGATGTTGTAGATGTCGATATTCCCAAGGGGTCCCCCCTGCAGCCGAACGGCAAGAATGTCATTACCCTGGGTCGGGAGCTCCGGAATTTTGTAGCGGATAGCCTGCCTAACCCAGATTGTAAGCCCCCCTGATGGGCGATCTTTGTCCCCCCTTATAGCCGGAATATGACAGTTTAGATACCCCGGATGAAAAAAGGGGTCTACTAGCCACGTTTCTTGAAAAAGGCAAATATCATGCTGTTCTATAAAGATCTGCCACTCTGGGGATATGCCCCTAGATCTCAGGCCAGCTGTGTTCCAAGACATTGAGTCTAATGTGGAAGACATGTGGCGACACCCAGTTTGCTCATTACCCCTTGAGGCCATGTTTCCTCTGCTTCTAATAATAAAATGCAAGATTAGAGAAGCACAATACTCGCCTCTGTGTCTATAATAAAATTAAGACTTTCCTTCATAAATACTGGGAAAATCTACATGATTTGTCCACCCTTTCTCCTGCGTTCTGGGCGATTGTGGATGTGAGAACAATGGCAAAACATTGATTACGAAGAAGCAGGTCATTGTGCCTTTAGTGCCACTGCCCCTGCACATGAGTATCGGTTCTCAGCAGGCCTGATGGCTCTGGGCATTAGGATGAAAAAGGTGGGTGCAGGTGCCCTATAGGGTGCAGTCGGTGAGCTTTGAAGATGTCTGACAGTAGCAATCCGTCTGTAGCTTTGGTGAGCTGGGTGATATTTACCGGCCTGGCAAAAAAGGTAGAACGGTAAAACAAATCAGGAAAACACATTAATACCTGGTATTTTGGAAACAAAAACTGAAAGCAAGAAATATAATGAAAGCACATCAAAAGAATATAAATGCTGTCTAGGCCTTTCCTAAATTGTTTTTAAAGCAGAGGCAGAATTGCTGTTAAAATAATCCCCGTATTTGAGAGAATGTGCTATTCCAGTACCAAATTCCTGGTACTTCAAGACACTAAAACACAGACAAATGGCCGGCATGTTTTTCTGTGTGTCAGTTTACATTACAAACAATCAAAGCAGCTCTTTTTCTATGACACTTTAAAGGTGCTGGGGTGGTGCAAGGCGCACTAATACTGATGTGGTGAAGGTAGGGTGCCCTGGTGCAAGGTGTGTGTTGTCAGGTTGCACGTGTACAGTCCTGGTCGTGATGTGTGCTCAGGGTGCACTTTACAATCCTGGTGCAAGGTGTGTGTTCAGGGTGCAAAGGTACAGTGCTGGTTGTGGTGTGTGCTCAGTGTGCACTGTACAATCCTGGTGCAAGGTGTGGGTTTGGGGGGGTTCGGGTGCAGTGTGTGTGCTCAGAGGGGGATATTCTCAAGAACGTGTGATAATTATCGCAAAATTAGCTTAACGCAACTTTGCACATCGCAGTCCATCGCAGGAAAATAATACCGTGTTAACGTTGTATTCTCAACCCGGCGGCACCGTGCGATAGTCTCACGATAACGCGCCAAATGACCGCGTTAAAATCAACGCAACGCCGAAAAAATGCGAAACACGAACGCGAAAAAAAGTTGCGATGCCCCAAATCGCGATACAAAAATCAGCGATAACCAGCGACAGGCCTGCAATTCCCACGCGTCATGCGGGAAAATGCACTATAAAAGCAGAAAAAAAAAAGACAAAAAAAAATAAACTGCGTAGCACCATGGATGCACCCGGACCAAGTGCAGAGGACAACGTGAACCCCACAAGCCCCACAGACGACCAGCAAGGAACCTCGGGGTCGGGGAAGGCCAAGGAGAAGAGGAAGAGGAAGACGCGGTTCAGTCTGCAGGAAAACAGGATCATCGTTAAGGAGGTGATAGAACACTACCAACAACTGTTCGTCACCTCCAACGTGTCATTGGCAACAAAGACGCAAACATGGCAGACTATCTTGGACCATGTGAATGCAGTTGCAGAGTTGAGGAGGACAATGGAAGAGGTCAAGAGGCGCTGGAATGATTTGAAGGGCAAAACCAAGAAGAAACTCGATGCCAACATGAAAGCAGCAATGCAGATTGGAGGTGGGGGTCCAGCGGCACACTAGGAGCTGGATGACATGGAGAAAATGGTGGCCACAGTCATCAGTCGGGATACGGTGCCAGGAGTAGTGGATCTGGACACTGCTCAACATGACCTGACACAACATCAACAGGGTGAGTACCAACCAGGGACTGGGGGGACGGGGGGAGATGGGCACAATGGCACACATGCACAATTAAGTAGAGCACACTGCACACCCACAATGACTCCGGATCATGTCCCTGATCTCCTTGGCATACTGCAGCACACATAGAAACAGCAAGTGGGCCCCCGTCGACAATGTGCCCGGAGGGGGCCCTCCCCACACATCACTAATCTCACAACAAATCCATACACATGTGCTGAACCCAGCAAAGCTGCGGGTCCGTGAGCCACACTGACAATGCAAGTGACACTGCATGATGATTAGCATGGCTGCAGTCCAATTATCATGACATGGTGCACGCCACGACACTGAGGTGACTGAGTGTGGACCACATCCGGAAAGGAGCAGGTCACACTCTGACACATCCACGTGCACAAACAACCCCTGATGTCAACAACACATCTGCAGACAAACCATGCCCAAGAGTCACAACTCGACCAAGAGCCCAATTTACCCAAGTCCGCAACATCTCAGCACTGTAGAACCACAGAAGTCAAAGGCACCCCGCCTGAAAGGGATAAGGGGCAGCCAAATCAGAGCTGCACAGGCGACTCACCCACAATGCAGCACACACACCTAAGAATAAGAGCACCTCAACATTGACAACAATGTGGTACAAACTGCAACACTTTCACAACAGAACACAGGACACAACTGGTGCAGCATGTGTGTACAAAATGGCCAATCACATCTGGCATAGCAGGAAACTGTGAGATGACAATGTACGAGTACAACCTCACATCCGTGATGTAGTACAAATGTCCACTGACCCGCATCAAATAGGCATCTCCTCACAAACAGTCACATTGTACATTGTCATGCAGTCTGTATGTAAACTCCGCCAATGCGTCAACATACATGGAACACACTGTGAAACTGCATCTCCCCTTTACATTGCAGAGGGACAATTAAGACCTCCTGCAGAGCAGACCCTACATCACGTCAGTGATGATGGAGACGACCCCCAGGACATCGACTACGACGAATTCCAACAGTTCATGGACAACCTCCGCACCCCACCTCCAGTAGCAGGGCAGCCCAGCACCATCGAGGTGATCCCACCCCCTGCACAGACCACACAGCAGGAAGCACCCACCACCACATCTGGCTCCCAGCACCTCACCGAGGAACACACGGCGTTCCAACGCCGTGTGTTAGACTGCCAGAAGGAGCTGGCTGAACAGGTGCGGGTGGGGTTCGACCTCATGGCAGCCAAACTAGATGCCATACGTGGGTGTCTAAGTCCCATCAGGGACCACTTACACTCCCTGGCTGACACCCACAGTCCGCCCCATGCCCTCCAACAAGCCATGGCTGGCGTCGCTGGAGTCATGACTCGGAGACAACAACAACTGTCTAGTCAGAGTGGCTACAGCGATGTCATCCGTGATTTGGGAAACATAAGGAGGGTCACGGAGAACATGGAGCGGATGCAGGCGCAAAGAATGGCTACCACGGCTGCACACGAGAAAGCTGTAGATGGGATCTTCCATGCCCTGCAGATCCTCATCATGGGAGTGATGCCACAAGACATTGCGCAGATGAATGCTGCTGCTACTCCTACATCCACATCTCCGGCCCCTGATGTATCAGTGTCACACAGTGCTGCAAACCAAACACCACCACCCACATGTGAGGCACATGAAACGTCAGAGGACGAAGATGAGGATGAATCTGCCTTAGTGGTAAGGAGGAAGCAGTAGCATTCATCTCCGCCATATGGCTTGTTTCTGCTTGGGTCTGCCCTCTGCATCATGCCCTGGAATAACACCTTCCACTGTCCCCCGACACACTCTGCGACACTAACCTTGGACCTCGACATGGACTGCCATATTTTGGATGCTCAACAATGACACAGCAATCAGCCTGCGGACTGGACTCTTCCCCTTCCGAGTAACTTGTCAATCCCTAAAGGACTCTGGCTGGCCCTCTACGGGGCAACATTGTAAAGTATTGTCTGCATGGCCCAGTACTAAGACAGCTTCAACACTCCACTGAACGTGAATAATACATTCTAATACACACAGATGTGTCATGTCTATGATTAATCAAGTATGAAAGCATGGACGAATGTAGGGGCAGTGATTCCCCCTTACGTCCATGTAGCTCATGTTGTGGGACTTGAGTCACAGGGTGCATCCCTGCATCATGGTGGTACATATTTGACCCCAAAAGAAGGCCTGTTGTCAATTGTAGGTCACAAATGACAGCCTATATGTATTGATTTGGCACACATGTGAAATGCTGATGAGTGGGATTCCGTACTATCTTTGACACACAGAAATGGCATTTCGAATACATGACACCCTAAACAGCCTCTCTGTACAGAGGTGGCACACCCACCATCTATTTCCAATTTGTGGGATTGTTAGCACTACATGTTGCACTTACACTTGTCAGAGTGATGTGCTTGTACAGAGGAGTAACATGCACACAGGGAATGTGTGTTGTAATGAATTTATTTGCACATGCTGTGCCTGTGGTCATTTTGTACTGTCCCATGAATGCTAAGGACTGTGACAATGTGACGTGCTCATGTGAAGAAATTGTCAATGATGGTGTTCCTACGGGCTATTCCTGCTGATGCTGCAGTAGGGTGTGGTCCACCTGCCTCCTCTTCCTCATCATCGTCCGGTGCATCTGGCACTTGTAGCCATGGGGCATTGGTGCGTACACATATGTTGTGCAACACACAACATGCAACGATCATCTTGCACACGATGCCTGGGCTGTACAGGAGCCTTCCACCTGTGATGTCCAGGCACCTGAAACGTGACTTCAACACACCAAATGTGCGTTACACGATGCCCCTGGTGCGTTTGTGGACCGCATTGTACTGCCTCTGGGCCTGTGTGTTCGGGGCTCGGAGGGGTGTCATCATCCAAGGGCAGGGTGCATATCCTTAATCACATGTGACACTGCAGAGAGACATGAGTCAAAAGTTGGTTCTGCATGATGTGTTGGCAGGCCCACTAGTTCATTGGTGTGTGATATGTGTGACTTAGTGATTCCTGTTTGACAGGTTCTGCTTGTAGCAAATGAGCGGCATCAATGTGTATTACGTAGCCTCACTGCTGCTCCTCCCTCCCCCCGAGCCTATTTACTAGTGTGCGCAGCGCGGTTGCATCACTTGCACTCCTACGGCACACCATTGTCATGCCTGTCTGCGCATGTCCACAAGCCTGACAACAACACTGTGATGTTGTGCGTTGAAGGTGGGCGGCCACGTGTGTGTAGGCCTATGGTAAGGATAGGGCGGACACAGATGTAGAGTTCATGGCTGGCTGAACTCGCGATGCCGTTGAGGGTAGACCTTTGGCCTATGCTGCGGTAATAGCGACACACACAACAGTTGGCATGTATGATCCCGGACCCCGAGCGGGCTTGCGCTCCTTCATTTATCCCTTCGGCCGAGCCCGCACTCCGGAGGCATGCTACATCGCAGCATTGTCTATTGCGGGACGGGTGGCGCCGACACTACAACAGAGACACACGCATTAGTTACTTCCTTGGCAAGGCCAACACTTAGCAATGCCCAGAGCCCCGGGCTGATTATCCACACCCCTACGCTGGACTGTCGTACGCCAGCCCACTCCGCTTACGCTTACAGGGGGGTACGACACAGCTACATGTCCCAGGTCTTCCCCACTGCCTGAGGTGACATGGTTGCGTCTACTGTACACAGCACAATGTCATGTGGTAGGGCCCGGGGCCCTCATGCATACATAATGACCACATGGACACACTTAGATAGTTTGTGGAACTGGCTACGGGCACGTGCGCCCGGCCCCTTTTATTGCCAGGGTCACATGTCCAGGGACGCCTGTGCTGGATGGGTGTGGGGTGAGTGTAAGCCAGCCCTCAGGGAGTGGTTGGTAATGGCAACAACTACAACAGTGATCAGACAATCAGAAGTTCAAAGTTCAAACAGCAAGGGTCCATGACTTGAGCTGCACAGAGTTAGTGGCCCCGGATGCACTGCGGCCGGCACAGGCACACCGCCACGGGACGGTGACTTGCGGTGCACTGAGGTAGGGCCACGAGAGCTGAGCGGGTCCTCGTCGATGTCGAAGGTGAATGTCGCAGAGTGTTTCGGGGTACAGTGGAAGGTGTTCTTCCAGGGCATGATGCAGAGGGCAGAACCAAGAAGGAACAGGCAATATGGAGGAGATGAATGCTACAGACATATTTTTAACACCAAGTCAGTATCAGCTACATGATGATGAAGACAACCCCCAGGCCATAGACGCAGACGCCACCAAAGTTCAACCAGAGAGTGTCCATGAATTTCGGGACACAGAGTTAGTGGCACCAGAGCTGAAAGGGGATGCAGTCTGCGGTGAGGCCTGTACAATGGTATAAACTCTGCCATAAATAAATCAAGACTCAGTTCCAAATGTGTGACCTAATTGACCGCAGTGTAGCCCGGAGGCAGCGGTCAGCAGGGGCCCACAGCCACGTGTCGTTGGCTTGCGATGCACAGAGTTAGTGGCACCAGAGCAGTTGTTGGTAGTGTTCGATCACCTCCATAACGATGATCCTTTTTTCCTCCGGACTGAACCGTGTCCTCCTCTTACTCCTCTCCTTGCATACAATGATATGAACTCGGCCATTGAATAATCAAGACTCAGTTCCAAATGTGTGACCTACTGGACCACAGTGTAGGCCGGAGTGGAGTACGTCAACGAGAAAGGAGTGCTGGGGGCCTGTGTCGCGGAGGCCGTGATGGTCTGAGGAGGCTGCCAAGGTCGTGGGCCTCGGGCTTGGAGCTTGCACCGGCACGTGGTGGGCCCTCTTTGACACACGCCGGTGTCGGAAGGTGAGCAGTGTGGCCTGGTTGCGCAGGGGCGGCCAAGACGGGTCTGGGGACCAGCGGCCTGGGGTGCAGCAGGTGCACAGGATCGCAGGCACCGCCGCTCACGGCATCGGCCTCGTGGCGGGCTGAGAGGCGCCGCCCTGGCAGACATGTTGGCCATTCCGGAAGAGAACCACGCCCAGAGCAATGGGCTTTTTATTCACACCCCTACGCTGGCCTGGCGTACGCCGGGCCAGCCCACTCCGCTTACGCTTACGGGGGGACATAACAAGCTACATTTCCGCGATCTTCCCCACTGCCTGGGGTGACATGGTTGCGTCCACTGTCCACTACACTCCAAACACCAGCAGTATATGTCGACATGGACAGGTCTGTGGTCTGCATACTGCAGTCTGGCCAGCACATCCATGCCACACTTGGCATTGTGTACATTCTCATTCATGTGTCACTTGCCTCCTTCGCACATGCCTGGTTCCCACCTCTCCCCACATTCTGCTATTGTGTGGCTCAGGTGCCATGCCGTTGATGGCTTGTGTACATGGCTAGCCCAGGTTACCACAGTAAGTTGTGCTGTCGTGTCTGGTAGGTGGGCATGTTGTTTGGCATGTTGTATGTGAGTTTGTAACGTGTGCATTCACAGAGTCGTGAGTTGCATGACTGTGTAGTTGAGGTGTGTGGTGTGTTCATTTGGTACTTACCAACGAGCAATGCATTCCCATAGGTGCCAGCCTCAAAGCGCTGGTTGATGATGGACTGTCGGAAGATGAAGGAATCATGCACACTGCCTGGGTAGTTGGCGACGACATTGGTGAAGAGTCCCAGGTGGTCCACTATTGCCTGCACATTGATGGAATGCGTGTGCTTCCTGTTGCGGTAATTGTGTGCAGTGGCGGCAGGGGGCACGAGGAGTACATGTGTGCAGTCGATTGCCCCCAATACGTGCGGGAAGCCAGCTATGGCGTAGAAGCCTTGCTTGGTCTCCAGCTGTTCCTGCGCAGTGTGTGGGAAGTAAAGGTGTTGGGGTACCAAGCTGATGATGGCATCCAAGACAGGTGTGAGGAACTTTGATAGGGCTGGCTGTGAGACTCCTCCGACTCTGGCAGTTGTTGGTTGGAAGGTACCAGAGGCCAACAGGTGCAGCACAGCCAGCAGCTTTGTCTGCGGAGGGATGTTGGTTGTCCGCAGTGTTGGTACCATCAGCCTGTGGGCAATGATGGTCAGGATGCGGAGGATGGTTGTCCTTTTGAGCCTGTAGTGGGCAATGACATCCTCTGGTGTTAAGTCTGTGAGGCTGGTGCATTTTCTGAAGGTCCGCTGTCTTTGTCTGTGCTGCCTCTGTGGTAGTCCGGGGGGAGAGTGCAGGGGCGGTACAGGGGGGTGGCGAGCCTGGGTGTGGTGGCGGTGGGTGTTGTGGCCCTCTTGGGGCTCCGAGCTGCATGATCAGTAGCTCCATGGCATCTGTTGTTCTTCAGGTGTGGCTCTGGTCTGGGCTCCCTTTTGTGGTGCAGGTTGTCGTCCGACTTAACACCAGGTAAGAGCAGGTGTTAAATCCCTGCTGCTAACGCGCCTTATCGCCTGTTTTGGGATCTTATCGCCGATCTGGCTGGTCGTAGAGAATATTGCGAAGTGGTGTTTTCGCAGCTTTTTGCACAGGAACGCCTATTCTGCATCTCATTAGCGTTAGTTGCCGGTGACATCCGTGGCGATGTTTTTTGCAGCTGCTATCGCACGAAAAATGGCGATATCGGCTGTTAGCACCAGCTTGTGAATAGGGCGATAAATCTATCGCCACTTTGGCTGCGATAAAGTGCCGCTAACTCGGCGATAAGTCCTTGAGAATATGCCCCAGAGTCTTTTGGAGCAGTTCTATTAAAGGGTGCGTGCTCAGGGTGCACTGGTGCAGTCCTGGTGCAGGGTGTGCTCACTGAGTGCACTAGTACGAACCTGTTCCAGGTGTCTGATCGAGGTGAAATAGTAACGTCCTGGTGTAGGGTGTGTACCGAGAGCACTAGCAATGTCCTGGTGCAGAGTGTGGTGCACTGGTACATTCCTGGTGCACTGTGTGTGCCCTTGTTGCACTGGTGCCCTGCCATGATGTTCTACATGGGCCACTGATACACTCTTGGTGTAGCTGCTGTACAGGGCACACTTGCACTTTCTGGTGCATGTGTTGCACAGAAAGTGCAGCCTGTGTACAGCACACACTGATACATTCTGGGTACAGGGGCTGTACAGTGATATGGTGCAGGGCACTGAACAGGGAGCACTCGCACAGTCCTGGTGCATGTGCAGTACAGGGGCAGACACTGTACAGGGTTCATTCATACATTCTGGTGCAGGTTTTGTACAGAGTTCACTGGTACATTCCTGGTGCAGGTGGTGGACACGGTGCACTTGTCTAGTCCTGGTGCACAGTCTTTACGTGGGGCACCTATAGGGTCCTGTTTCAGGTTCAGTAAAGGGTGCACTGTCATGGCCCTGCTTCAGCGAGTGTGCAGTGTGCATTGATGCGCTCATGTGAAGGAGCTGGAAAGGGTGCATTGGTGCAGTCCTGGTGCATTTTCTTCACATGGAGCACACATATGGTGCAGGTGAACTAAAAGGAGCACTGGTGCAGATCTGCAGCAGGGGTGTGCAGTGCACATTGATACACTCATGTGTAGGTGCTGCATAAGGTGCACTGGTGCAGTCCTGGTGCAGTCATGGTGCATGATGGTGTTCACAAGGAGCACACTTATGGTGCTGGTGGGGTTGAACTAAAGGGGGCTCTGGTGCAGATCTGCTGCAGGGGTGTGCAGTGTGCATTGATACGTTCATGTAAAGGTGCTGCACAAGGTGCACTGGTGCAGTCCTGGTGCAGTCCTGGTGCAGTCCTGGTGCATGATGGTCTTCACAAGGAGCCCACATATGGTGCTGGCAGAGTTGAACTAAAGGGGGCACTGGTGCAGATCTGCTGCAGGGGTGTGCAGTGTGCATTGATACATTCATGTAAAGGTGCTGCACAAGGTGCACTGGTGCAGTCCTGGTGCATGATGGTGTTCACAAGGAGCACAGTTATGGTCCAGGTGCAGGGGAACTAAAAGGGACACTGGTGCATATCTGCTGGAGGAGTGTGCAATGTGCATTGATACATTCATGTGAAGGTGCTGCCTAAGGTGCACTGGTGCAGTCCTGGTGCAGTCCTGGTGCATGATGGTCTTCACATGGAGCACACATATGGTGCAGGTGGAGGTGGACCCAAGGGGGCACTGGTGCAGATCTGCTGAAGGGGTGTGCAGTGTGCATTGATACGTTCATGTAAAGGTGCTGCACGAGGTGCACTGGTGCAGTCCTGGTGCATGATGGTCTTCACATGGAGCACACATATGGTGCAGGTGGAGGTGGACCCAAGGGGGCACTGGTGCAGATCTGCTGCATGATGGTGTTCACAAGGAGCACACTTATGGTCCAGGTGCAGGGGAACTAAAAGGGACACTGGTGCATATCTGCTGCAGGTGTGTGCAATGTGCACTGATATATTCATTCTCACAAATGTAGCTTATGTTAAATGTCACGAAACATTGACTTAGTAATAATATGCCGTTTTCGTAGGCGCCATACTTAATTATGTTAGAGCAAAGAATCAATGCGTTTACAGGATGTCACGCATAGCGGAAATCAGTTCCTGCTAAGGATTAAGATTAACAATTACGTTTTTATACATCTCTTGATTTGTATATTTGTCAAGAGGGAAAGCGAATGATTACTCAAAATCAGTCATCTTTCTATGTAATTCAAAACATATAACCATCCATATGGGTACATTCTTTGAAGGTACAGAAACAGGTTTTATTGTCCAAGATATCTTAACACTGTGTACACTCAATGAAGAAGTATATGCAATCATTGGTTCACCCAATGACTGCAAACATTTTAGTGCCTCGTTCATACAGAAACTCAGGGGCATATTAGCAAGACCGGCGATAAAATTATCGCCGTTTTAGCGGCAGGAAACTGCCGCTAAAACGGCGATAATGGGCTTGATAATATGCATTATAGAATTCCAATAGAAGCCCAGGTTAGATGTGCAGGACATCTAACATGGGCTTCTATTGGAATTCCATAACGCATATTAGCAAGCCCATTATCGCCGTTTTAGCGGCAGTTTCCTGCCGCTAAAACGGCAATTTCTTTATTTCTTTATATAGCTCAGAATCTTAGGATGCATTGCTGTGAGTTTGGAAATCAAGTCACATGGATTGGTTTCGATGCTTCCATTGGATCAAATGCGCTATATTTTTGACAACAAACTATTAACATAATAGGGACACATAAGTACATGGATTTCACATTTACAGATATTTTAATCACATTCATCGGAACTCATATAAACTGACTCATGTTCATGTGTCGTGAAAGGAGAAAATCATTATAAAAAATGAAGAAATTCATTGTTGGTATTAAGACCAAACAATACTGATCGAAAACGACAGATCCATTTCGCTTCTGCCTGTCGCAAGGCAACCTCTCTGTCACCGCCCCTTTCTCGGGACAGTACCTGTTCCATAGCATGGAACCAGAGTCTCGTTCCACCTGGATGTTCCCCACATATATGAGTCACTATCGGATACTTTGGATCCCTGTTTCTAACAGCCCTTATGTGCTCTTGAATTCGTAGTTTCAGGCTGCGTATACTGCTTCCGACATAAATTTTGCCACATGCACAGCCAATCACATAGACCGTGAAGGTGGTATTACAATTTATGAAGGAGTTGATGGAATATTCTCTGGACTTGTTATATTTACTGGTTGTCTGCCCCCCTAAACATTGATTCCTTTTGGCCCAGCTGCCTAGGCCCTCCCCCTGTTCCTAAGCGGCAAATTAAAAGCCTAGGAGTTTGGCTTGATTCAAATCTAGACTTCAATGAACAATCACGCAAAGTAGCGGCTTGTTGCTACGGCCTTTTAAGAATGGTTCGGAGGATTCTTCCTTTACTCCCTTTCATTGCCAGATGACTGCTGGTCCAAGCTCTTATCCTCTCATGGCTGGACTATGCTACTGCTATCTATTTGGGAGCCCCGCAATCTACTACTAAAAGACTTCAAACAGTGCAGAATTGTGCGGCGCGCATGTTGCTAAATATTCCGAGATGCACCTCGGCTAAACCCGCTCTTACTTTTCTGCACTGGCTTCCTGTCTGTCGGAGAATTCAATTCAAAGCTATGTGCACAAAGCACTTTCTGAGAACGGCTCCCTTCTGATTCGTTCATGGATTCAACCCTACTGTCCTAACAGACCCCTTAGATCGGCGAATAAAGGCCTTATTGTAGTTCCCAAGATTAAACGCTCTCGGAGTGGAGGCCGACTGTTCACATACAATGCAGCCAGGCTATGGAATAGTCTTCCCCTCCACTTACGGTCTGAACCTAACCACTTCAAGTTCAGGAAACTTTTGAAAACCTCTCTTTTTCTTTGATCGTCTTACAGCATTACTGATGTCGCAGCGCTGGGATGCCTTCGGGTAACCATGCGCTCTAGAAATGTTCCTTCATTCATTCATTCATTGTCAATTTGTTCAATCCCAAATCACACATATTACACAATCCACTTGTACAAAAACCACGTGGTTTTTCAGGTAGCCAGGTCTTCTCCCTAACCCACACATTTTTAATGTAACTAGGACATAGTGTATGCTTTAAAGTTCTTCCTCTACGATACACTACTCGTGGTTTTTTTAATAGTGTGCCTTCAGGTATATAGTTAGAATTTAACAAGTGCCAGTTTTTCCTCAAAATGTTGTAACAATGAGTGCTCTATGCATTATATTCCGTAATAAATGTGACCTCAGTTGGTTTAATACTTGAGGACTTTTTAATGGGATTAGAAATCAAAGTTTTTTTTCTTTTTAATTTTCCAACTCTTTGTTTCTGCTTCCATTAGGCAAGACATTTCATATCCCCTCTCTCTGAAATTCTGTTTGACCTCTCCAATATTTCTTTGGAAATCTGAGTCATGGCTGCAATTGCGCCTTGCCCTTACCATCTAGCCATATGGTATAGCCCTTATGGTTGACTTTGGGTGTGCACTTGTTGCGTGTAATACGCTATTGCAGTCAGTCTCCTTTTTGTAAATGTCACTGTGTATTATGTTGTCTTTAATGTACAATCATAGATCAAGGAATTACATTTCTGATCTCAGGTGTTTGATTGTTAATTTGATATTTAAAGAGTTGTCATTTAAATATTTGTGATAAGTCAATATTTCCATTCCAGATCATTATGATGTCGTCTATATAGCGATCGTAAAAGATAATGTTGTCACTGCAGGTACGTGCACCAGAACCCCAGACATGCTCCACCTCATACGAACCCATGAATAGATTTGCATAGGATGGAGCAAACCTGGAGCCCTTGGCAGTCCCCTGCTTTTGTAGATACCAAACGGCATCATGTAAAAACACATTTTGTGTCAAGATTATTTCATACAAATTGAGCAACATTATCGTATGCTTTAGATGTTTAGCATTGCGTTTATACAGGAAATATCTCAAAGCTTTGGAGCCATGTTCATGTTGAATACAGGTATAAAGGCTTTCCACATCCATCATTCCAAAGAGTAAATCCTCACTGTCTCATTTGAAATCTTCAAGTTTACACAGCAGATCCCTGCTGCCCTTCAAATAGGACGGGAAATTTTGTATGAGTGGCTGGAGAAACTTGTCCACATATTCAGACATATGTTCTGTTGGTCCTCCATTTCCCGAAATAATCAGTCTCCCTGGTGGAAAAGATCCACCTTTGTGGATCTTTGGTAGAACATAGATACAGGGGTGTCTTGGTTGGTGTATTCTTAGATATTTGTATTCTAAGTCCGTCAATAGACATGACTCATGCCAATCAAGTAATTTCAAATTAACTCCTGCATTTCTAAATCTCCCTGAGACCTTTTGTTCTAAACATTCCTCATTCTAGACTTAGTGCCTGATTAGATGACTTTAGACCCTATTCATGTTCAGTAAGGAGGAGCAGAGCTTCTTAAAAGAACACAGATCCCAAATTCTTGGCATCTGCACTGACTGATTGTCATCACTGTACGCTTTATGCTATTGAGTCAGATTTTGCTTCAAAGCCTTAATTTGCTGGTCGTACTTCTTTACGTTTATAACATGTTCTTGATTTTTGCATTTACTGGAATGATTATTAACCTTTAATAAACCCACTTAACTTTAGCTACCGATTCCTGGTCCTTATTGTGTGGTCAAATGGGTTACACAAACTTTAAATTTTTTATTTGAATGTCAAATTCTTTTTCAACCAGAAAGGTCTAACAGGTGAAACATGGTAACCTCTTCCTGCACACTCCCAATATAGTAGCATGTCGTATGGTTGGTTACTGAAACAAATGGAGTTAGTGTAGCAAATTCTAGACCTGTCCAAACCCAGCCCGAGTCCCTAAAGCCCATGTCTTGCATCGGAGAATGGGTGGAGTTCCAGCACTTCGGGAGACACTTGTAACAGCGGAGGAGTTAGTGTCAATATGGTGTGCATTGCAATTGCTTATGTCAAGCTAGTGGTGTTTTGTGGCGATTGTGTGGTGTGATGCTATTGTTATACATATATACTATAATATATATATATATATATATATATATATATATATATATATATATATATATGTTTTAAGTTGTTGTGTGAGTGTGGTGTTGTTTAGTGGTGTTACGGGGAGATGAGGTGGCCTAATGGCTAGAGCGGTCGGCAGGGATGCTCAACATCCTGTGATTCTGGGCAAATCACTTAGTCTTCCCATACCTAACAAAAATGAATGTGTCCATCTGTAACGCAACTGGTGCTCATGTAAAGCACTCTGATACCTTCGGGTCAAGTTTGCGCTATATAAAACTCCCAAAATAATGCAGAGAAGTTGAAATTGTTATCGGACTTGACGTACCCTAAGATCCCGGAATGGTATTAAAAGGTGTAGAAGACACTATATTGTAATTGTCTGCTAGGTTTTGTGGTGCACGTTGTGAGATGTTGTCAACAGCTCAATTGAGATAGGGACATATATCTTTGTGTGAGGTGTGGTTGGTGTAGTGGATCTTTGCGCAGGGAAAAGCTGGACTAATCAGGGTAACACTCTGCTGGTCGAGGTTTCATTCAAGTGTGAGTTCAGAGTAGGTTGGAAAGTGTTGTTGCGCACAGTTTTTTTGTGTGACCGAATACCTTGATTTCTTTTGTGGAGCAGACAAAGTTATTTGAAATCTCTTTGCGTTTTGTTTTGCTTGCGTAGTGCTGAGAAGAGTTCATCTGTGAAAATTGTTAAGGATGGTGAGGTGCTGCTAGGAGTCAGAATTACATCACAGTGTGCCACGCTGGGATTGGTTGGTTGGTGTTTAGCCATGCTGTTATTGATTGACTACATCATAGAGTGCAGCACTATTATTGGTTGTTGATGCTGAACAAGAATTGTGGGTGAAGAATTATTTCCTGGTTCGAATTGAAATTTATTTGTGACGCCTGATATTATTGCTGGGAAAATGAAACTCTTTAAGGCAATATGAAATGTAATGAGGGGAGATGTGAGTATACCTGTTCGGGAGGGAGAAGAGGCACCACCTGAAGATACGACAGGTCATTATATGAGTATAAATGTGGGCCTTCACACATGGATTTGGCTGAATCAGTGTCAGAAAATCACTGAGAAAGAAGGTGCATTGATGTTTCTTTGCTATGACATGTTTAATTTGAGAATAATTGAGAATTTGAGAAGAGTACTTGACAAAATGAAACTGCCTCCTTGACCCGCACAGTACAAAGGGCCAGAAGTACGACCCTTTGCAGCTGTCACAAACGGGAAATCAGTCCGTTTGTGACCGCTAAAAAGGGTTGTGGTATGTACAAACCCTATTTTGCAAGTCAGTAACCTATGACCGACTCGCAAAATACGGTTTGCGACTTGCTATTAGGAAGGGGCATGCCAAGGGCATCCCTTCCTAACAACGAGTCGCACTTGTATGTATGATTGTTTTGCGACTGCAAATGCTGTCAAAAAACAATCATAGTTATCACCTACTTTAAGTAGGTGGTAAGCCAGTCGCAAATGGGTAGGGTTCCCAAGGGGACCCCTTCCCCTTTGTGAAAGATTGCGAAAATATTTTTTAAGAGCAGGTAATGGCCCCATGGACCACTGCCTACCCTTATAAAATGAAAAGAAAACTTTTCATTTTCATTAATATTAATGAGGTAGGTCATTAGCGACCCCATTAGGAATTGCAAACAGTGTCTGAGACACTGTTGTGCATACCATTTTGTGAGTCGCAAATTGCGACTCGCAAAATGGAATGGTCATACATCTGGTCCCCAGTGCTTAATGCTTTGCAGTGCAAAAAGAACAATTGATGGACAGAATGCCGAACAATGTCATACATTCACCCCAGTACAGAGATCAGGGCCTAAATCCATCGTTTTTTTGCTCACCATGCCATTCCAGTTTGAACCCAACCATATGCAAATCAGTCTTGACCCTGCGCCCTATGGGAACAGTCCAACCCCAACTGCCAGGCAAGGTCCTCCCAGGACTGGAAACAAGCATCCTAGGACCGGTTTCGGGGTTTCACCCCTCATCAGCCAGGATAGCTTGATTCCAGTGGCATGGAGAGCACGGGACCCACGTCTGGGCATACCCGTCCCACTCGGGGGGCAAATGCAAAAAGAACAATTGATGGACAGAATGCAGAACAATGTCATACATTCACCCCAGTACAGAGACCTGGCCCTAAATCCATTGTTTTTTTGATCCCCATGCCATTCCAGTTTGAACCCAGCCACATGCAAATCAGTCTTGACACTGCGCTCAATGGGAACAGTACAGACCGAACTGCCAGGCCAGGTCCTCACTGGACTAGAAACAAGCATCCTAGGACCGGTTTCGGGGTTTCACCCCTCATAAGCCAGGCTAGCTTGAATCCAGTGGCATGGAGAGCACGGGACCCACGTCTGGGCATACCCGTCCCACTCGGGGTGACAAATGCAAAAAGAACAATTGATAGACAGAATGCAGAACAATGTCATACATTCACCCCAGTACAGAGATCTGGGCCTAAATCCATTGTTTTTTTGCTCACCATGCCATTCCAGTATGAACCCAGCCATATGCAAATCAGTCTTGACCCTGCGCCCAATGGGAAAAGTCCAGACCAAACTGCCAGGCCAGGTCCTCCCTGGACTGGAAACAAGTATCCTATGACCGGTTTCGGGGTTTCACCCCTCTTCAGCCAGGATAGCTTGACTCCAGTGGCATGGAGAGCACGGGACCCACGTCTGGGCATACCCATCCCACTCGGGGTGACAAATGCAAAAAGAACAATTGATGGACAGAATGCAGAACAATGTCATACATTCACTCCAGTACAGAGATCTGGGCCTAAATCCATTGTTTCTTTGCTCACCATGCCATTCCAGTTCGAACCCAGCCATATGCAAATCAGTCTTGACCCTGCGCCCAATGGGAACAGTCCAGACCGAACTGCCAGGCCTGATCCTCCCTGGACTTGAAACAAGCATCCTAGGACCGGTTTCGGGGTTTCACCCCTCATAAGCCAAGACAGCTTGACTCCAGTGGCATGGAGAGCACGGAACCCACGTCTGGGCATACCTGTCCCACTCTGGGGGCAAATGCAAAAAGAACAATTGTGTGTCTTATGCTTTGGAGAGAGCAGCTCATGCTAGACAGAAGGAAAAGTATCAGAGAAGAGCTAGAAATGCAGTGTGTACCTAAGCTGATGTTAGGTGGGATGCAGAACAAAAGAAGTGGAGAACTGAAATGATAGAGGGAGCTAGACAGTACCTTGCTTTGATGAGCGAAAGAACAGAGAAGGAGAAGAAAGAGAATAACAAGGAGAAAAAGAAGAAGAAAAAGGGGGAGAAGACAGAAAACACGGAGAGTGAGAGTAGAACTAGTGATATTGGTTCTAGTGATGATTTCCTGGATGTGTTGTTGTCAGCTTGTCCACCTCCATGCATTGATGCTCATTTGAAGGAAATGAATTGCACAGGAACTAGTGGAACCTCGAGAGTAGCTAGTGCAGCAGTAAACGAAAATTCTAACCTGATGGGAGAGAGTACGGGAATCTCAACACATATCTTGGCACTTCCTACTGAAAAGGACGCCTCATGAAACACTTCTGTGGGCCAGGGAATGAGAGGATTTCCTCAAGTTCCTTTAGTTCTGACTTAAATGAATCCCCTTGTGCTGAAAGTACAAATCCAACCACTAACCAGGCAGGATTTTTCCCCACAAGAGTGTTTGCCCAAAGATCGCCAAATTCTGATATGTCTATTTGTATTTCAGATCCGAGTGTTAACCATGGTATTCCCAGAGTAGGGATAGTGTCTAATGCCCCTCTAAGACAGACAGTGGTAAAGAATTTGATGAGTGGCTCAAAAGTTTGGTTGAAACCTTGAGAGAAGGTGCAAGCTCAGGATAAAGAAGTGATTCGGTCCCCAGTGAGAGAGAATGCAGTGGATATGACTAAATAAAAGTTAGAATTCGACGAAATGATACTCGAAAATGGTGCAGTTCAATTTGATTAGATGGATATCAAGAGAATGAACTTGTGTTCATGTGTAAAACTGTTACCAACCGTGCAGGACAAGCTCATTAAAAATGTCTGAATTGGCTCAGAAATATGAGGTCGACTTGAATAGGACCAAGTCTTTGTAGAAAATTTACCATCTATGCTTTGATGACAATGACATAACGTGTATGAGAACATCAGGAATGAAATTGAAAATTAAAGAATTAATTAGTAACAACTGGAAATGGAGTGAGCTAGATAAGTGGGAAGGCAGATGGGCAAATAAGAAAGAACAGTAAAAGCCCAGAGGAGAACCACCCGTCCACATTTGAGGTAGAGGGTACCTCGACTTTTCCATTTAGGGAAGTGCCTGGTGGAGTTTATGTCCATGTGCCTTGGAGTAGAAGTGATCTTGCGTCATTCACAAATGAGTTCTCCAAGTTTTGTGAAAAGCCAGTGGAATATATATGCAGGTCCAGTGATTTGTGAAGATTTCACAAGTCTTGTAGTTGGATTTGAACACTCTGTTCAACATTGCGGTACTGATTGATTTGTGGGCAGAATGTACAGTGGCAATACAGTGGCCAGAGAAATAGCCACAGAGAACTCCGGTGTCAAATGGCCCATCACAATTAGTGATGAGAAGGTTTCAGCAGGTGATGAACTTCTTGAAAGGGAAAATTAAGATTGACATTACAACTCAAGAGCCTAAAGAGTCAGTACATGCCTATTATGAGAGATTGTTGCAAATGTTTAAGCAGCACATTGAAATGTAGACCCTTGAGGCAAAGGATATGGGAAAATTTGTTTCCCAGTTTGTAACGGGATGGAAACCTGAGATTAGCATAGTGAATCAATGGCACTTGATTTGTTGGCAGATTAAATCAGTTAATGAAATTTTGAAATATGTGAAATATAGTGATGAGTTGGCAATGAAGCAGAAGAGATTGAAAGAGAAATTGATAATGGTGCAGATGAGAGCAGTGCAGAGAGGAAATCCGAGTCAGCCCTTTGTAGCGAACGCTGGATCTATGCCAGGAGTATATCAACAAGCAGCTCCTATGATGCAAGGTGGCAATGGGTTTCCACAACACGGTAGAGGTTGTGGTGTTCCGAATGACCTGAGTACTGGGATTGGTTTGGCAACTTTGAAGAGAACGAATCCTTGTCATTATTGCAATAAGTTGGGAGCCTTAGAAACGGGAATGTTGTCTTAATCATAGTAACCAGGTTCAGAATTCAGAGTTTACACAGCCCAGGATAATAACCCTGTAAAGCCACAGAATGTACAGAGACCAAGAATGCAGGATTTTAATGTGCACCAAGCTCCAATGATGCAGGTTCCACAAGCCTCAATGCCGCAGCAAAATACAAGTGGTCCCAGATTTAATTCAAATTAAGTCCTGAACGTAAGTCAGAATTCTTTCCAAAATCAGGGTGTGTTTCAACAGTTTCCTGTGTTTGAAGCATTTGAGGATTATGGTTCTGACCTGTCATTATGATGGTGCCAGAGGGGGGAGGACGATTGCGTTCTTGGCATAGTCCTAGAGGTAGACCAAAGTGGTCCATTCGTAGAAGGTGAGGTGAATGGCCAACCAGTATCTTTCCTGTTTGATACTGGCACTACCCGCTCCACTGTTAGAACAGTGGAAGTTCCGAACCTACCCCTCTTGGGAAAAAGAATCAAAGCCATAGGAGTCACAAAGAAGCAAATGACAAGCCCAATGACAAAAGAAGTAACTGCTAAGATAGGGTCTTTTGAGTAGAATCACCGATTTGTTCTGTGTGATTCGATCGCTGTAAACCTTTTAGGCAATGACCTGTTGTTCAAATTGAACTGCACCATTTCCTGTACCCCTAAAGGTGTAGAGTTCCAGACACATGATGAAGATGTTGCCTTCAAATTGGCAAGACATGGTCCGGACATTGGATTGTACCCCCTTGATGACAATTGATGATATTTCACCACATTATGTAAAACCTAATGTTGAGTACCCAAGAACCCTACAAATTAATTTGACTAAGGAGACAAGTGCTGGGATTACTCCAGTGATTGACTCAATGATGCAGCAAGGCATTTTGAAAGAAACAATGGGGAGGCCATGTAATCCACCCATTATGGACTTGCAGAAGCTTAGCGATAAGGACCGCATCGTCCACGATTTGAGGAAGATAAACACAATAGTTGTTCCCTGCTGTCCGCTGGTCCACTGGTACCGTATCCAGCTGTGTTTTTGTTTCAAATTCCATGTGAAGTTGAGTGGTTCACTGTCATCGATTTGTGTCAAGCCTTTTTCTCCATACCCTTGCACAAGGACAGCCACTTTCTCTTCACTTTTTGGTTCCAAAACCATGTTTTGACATGGTGCCAAGTCCCACAAGCATATACGCAGAGCCCCTTGATTTGTAATCAGACTCTCAAAAATAATTTTTAGTCCTCAGTTATGCCCTGTAACTCAGTTTTAGTGAAATACATTGATGACCTGCGGGTTGTGTTGAACAAATAGGAAGCTTGCAAGCAAGACACTATTGCCCTGTTGAACCATTTGGCTGAGAATTGACATGAAGTGTCCCGAGAAAGTTTCAGTATTGTCAAAAAGAAGTTCTGTATCTTGGACATCATATTGAGAAGGGAACGAGGAAGATGTCACAAGTGGCCAAGCTTTTTCAGAGGCTGACACAAAAGCACACAAGGATGTGTCTGATCCAGTACCCTGGGATAACAGCTGTTTGGTTGCTTTAGTAGAGCTCAGAGAAAGTTTCTGTCGTGCCCCGGCACTAACAATGCATTTGCCCTGTTCTGCAGTGAGAGGGAGAGCTGCGCTCTCTCAGTGCTTACACAAATGCATGCCAGTGGCCTCTTTTTCTGCTACCCTCGATCTCATAGCTGCAGCGCTGCTTGGATGCCTAAAAGCTGTGGCAATGGTAGGTGTCAGCATAGAAAGGTGTGAGAGTATTGTGATGGGTCATCCACTTACTGTGTTGGTGCCCCACTCTGTTGAGATATTGTTTACTCGTACCCAACATTTGACAAACAGCCGCCTGACCAGATATGAGTAGATCATACTGTCAGCAGAGAATGTTACTTTGAAAAAGTGTGCTATCTTGAACCCTGCTACACTTCTACCCCTTCCTGAAACTGAAGGTGTAGATGGAGAAAGATAGCATGATTGTCTCGATGTCACTGAACTGTGCACCAAGCCAAGACCAAATATACAAGATGAGCCACTGCCTGAGTCTGATTTTCTACTGTTTGTTGATGGGTCCTGTCTAGGAGGCAATGAAGGAAAATTGAGAGCTGCATACACAGATTGCACAGTCTCAGGTGTAATCGAAGCCTCCTGGCTTCAAGGAGTGTTTTCTGCACAAGTGGCTGAATCGATTGCTCTTACTAGGGCGTTATTCATTTCTGCACAACTGAAAGTGACAATTTTCACTGATAGTCAGTATGGCTTTCCTGTTGCTCATGACTTTAGACAGTTGTGGTCACAAAGGGGATTCATGACTTCCTCAAGTTCCCCTATACGTAATGGTAGGAATGTTATGAGGCTGCTTGAAGTACAACAGTTGCCTAGCGAGATCGCTGTGGTGAAATGTTCTGCACACTGCAGTGGAGGTGAATATGTGACAGTCAGCATCAGATACTCTGACGAAGTTGCACAATACTGTGCACATGTAGCTTGTACATTCAATGATGAATACTCAAATTAACCAGAAGATGTGACCAATCACAACCTTTTGTTAACCACAGCTGACACTTGGGAGGAGTGTCAGAGGCAGAACAGCAAAGTTGGGTCAGAGCAGGTTGTGCCAAAAGAGATTTGGGTTTCAGCAGATGGAAGACCTGTGTTGCTAAACAGTCTGTTGCCCCCACTGGCTAGACATTTCCATGGTCCTGCTCATGTAGGGAGGGATGCCATAGTCCGTCTGTTTCGACAAACTTGGTTTAACCCCAGATTCAGGCTGATGGCAGAAGGGTTGAGACACAGATGTGTGGGTGACAACAGATGAACGTAGGTACAAGACCGCAGTGACAGGGAGCCACATAGGACGATCAGTTGGTCCATTTAACAGGATGCAGTTGGACTTTATCGAAATGCCTGTGTGCAATGGGCTGAGATACATCCTAGTGATTGTGTGCATCTTCTCGCGTTGGGTTGAAGCCTACCCGACCAGAAGAAACAACAGTCTCACAGAAACTAAATTTTTGTTGATGGAAGTCAAACCAAGGTTCAGCTTCCCAACTACACTGGAGTCAGACTGAGGCACTCATTTCAATAATAAGGTCCTGAAAATGTTGCATGCAGCATTACTAGTGGAGGAAAGACCACATTCCAGTTATCGGCCTATGGCTTCAGGAATCGTGGAACACTTGAATGGCACGCTGAAATGCAGACCACAGAGTGTGATTTGACATCTTTAAAGTGACCTGATACTTTGCCCCTTGTGTTTATGAGTCTTTACATAATTCCCAATTGGAGGACAATATTGCCCCTTCATGAAATAATCATGGTCAGAGCAATGAGACTGCCTGCTGTACCTGCAAATACGCTTGTGAACATTACAGGCAACATAATTCTTGATTACTGCAAAGGACTGGCTGATGTGGTGTGTTCTTTGTCTCACTAGGATGGAGCCGCCACCACCCCTCCCTCATCAGCAGCAGTGCCATGACCTCAGTCCCAGCGAATGAGTACTGGTGAAGAAGCATATTTGGAAAACATGCCTGGAACCTCATTGGTGTGGCCCTAATCAAGTCATTTTGGTGACGACTACGGTTGTCAAGTGCGGAGGTCTCTTCGACTGGATTCATGACGTTCATACTGACAGAGTTGAGTGTCTACTTGATGATGTAAAGGCACCTCTCCCAGAAACGCCAGCTGTAACAAAGAGAAATAGGGAGCAAGTTAGACAAGCTGTAGAGGACCAACAAGAGCTTAAAACAGCACATGTTTAGCCTGAGAGGGCTGTTGATGAAATTGACAATTGAAGTGGAGGCTGGAGAGTCTCGTCCTGTGGTGTTGCCTGAATCAGATTCAGACCCTGACAAATGGCCTAGTGCTGTGGTGGTGGTCAATGCAGGTAAGCGCAGCGGGGCCGGGGGAGGAGGTTATGTGCGAGAAGGGTCACCTTCCCGCACATAAACAATCAATATCCTTTTGCTATTTCTATGTGTGCTGCACAACGCAGCACACATGGAAACAGCAAAAATGAGGAAAAATGAATCATTTCTCCTCGTTGCACCTGTTTAAAACCAGGTTTTCCCTGGTCTTAATTTAGGTCTTAATTTTGGCGCTGCCCTTGTGAATAGGGGGCAGCGTCAGTATCAATGGGTGTTGCAGTGGATTGCCCACCACAATGCCCATTGCCCCCCTTTTCACGCTAAGTGTAGCGTGAAAGGGGGCCTTTTTTACAAGGCAGCGTTAAACCACGTTAAGTGCCTTGTAAATACGGCGAAGCACCTATCACCACCACGTCCTGAAAAGTGACGTTGTGGTGGCGATAGGGGCTTGTAAATATGCCCCTAATTGTCTTACTTGTGGAATTGTATTTACCCACATCTTCTAGTTTAGTGAGGGGCATATTTACAACAAATTGGCGTAGGACAACATTGCAAACCATTTTGCTGCGCTTCCCTACCCCAATTAGAAAGGACAGGAATGCACCATATTTACAAGAAATGGTGCATTCCTGTGCTTTCAGCCAGTGCACATTTTGCGGCTGTGTGCCAATGCAGGCACCCTTGCACCATGGTGCAAGGGTGTCTGTGTTGTTGGCACAATTGGTTTTGTGCAGGAAGGAGCATTTTCCTCTTTATGTGTGTGCTGAGGAATACAGCACACGTGGAAAGAGGAAAAAGCAAGGAGAAATGTAAACATTTCTCCTCAGTATGCCTGTTCTAAGGAGGTGCAAAGTTTTGGCGCTGCTCCAGGTTTACCTGATGTTGTAAATCTTGGGTAGCATCAAATTCCATGGGTGTAAGAGTAGGAACATTCTCAGCAACACCCATGGAATGCCTCTTTCATACAGAGCAAGGCAACACAGCTAGTTGCACTGCTTTGTCTTATTCCATTGCTACAGGCCATGAAAAGCCAGGCAGGGTGGCTTTATGTGGGCTTGAAGAAATGGCTAAGCCCTGTATGCCACTGGATCTTCACAAAAAGTGACGTTCCCGCAGAGAATAGGGCTTGTAAATATCCCCCCATGTCTATAAGTATCCCTAAAACCCCACTTCCAACTGATGGGAATTTGCATTCCCTGAATGTTAAAGGATTGCATGTTGATTCATCAAGAGGAGATTTTTCCTCAATTAGTTTATGAATATATTGACACTATGGATGCTAGGGATTGCTATGTCTGCACGCAGTTACCTGCATCTTCTGCAGAGGGCATCACGTGCCACCATATCCCTTTGATTTATGGTGTTACTTGTAGCCTTTTGCTCAGACTTTTCTATGGACAGGGTCATATCCAGTATTATTTTTTGAATTATGATTTTGTTTTTTCAGAAGTTCCCATAATTGAGCATCTGAATCGTTACCACGGTGTTAATGAGATAGGCATAAATGGAAGGTACTTTAAACCCACCATGACATTAGACACTGCTTATGCTCACCGAAACTATTTGACCTGCAGTTTGACAGATGCTGAGAAGAAATTTCTAAATTTAGTTGAAGACAGGAATAGAGATATGGAAAGTCAAAAGCAGAAAAAGACCTTAAGAATCAACATAAGTGGACTCCAGAAGAACCTAAGCACCAAGTGGCAGGAAATCAAGTAGCATTTACTTTGGATTGGAAACATAAAGGAAAATTATGCCTACTTACTGATAAATCTTGAATTGACACTACATTCATGGGAGAGATTGAATATGGCCCCACATTTGAGGTTAGAGAAAACTGGGAATTATTTTTGGCAGGTAAAGATCCTGTTATTCCTGGAGTTCACTATATTTGTGGAGAATATGCATATTTCAAGTTGCCCAAAGAATGGTATGGTGTATGTTATTTAGGTGTACTTTTCCCCAAAATATATCATGTGGAACATTTTAATGATCATGTGTGGGAAGCGAATTCCAGACCTAAATGAGGTAGGAGTACTGGAGCAGTAGTGGGAGACATCTTCAGTGCAATGATTCCATCTGTAGGGGTGATTTTAAATGACAAAGATTAGAACGCTGTCTTCCATAGTGGATAAACTGTACATCAGTACATCAGTAGCTGTATTGGTTGTACACACTGAAATGGTAGTGTAATATTCCACCATAAAAATATGTAGTATAAATCCAGGTTTATTCCCCATCCAAGTTACCTCCAGCTTTTCCTTACAATTCTCTCACTTCAACTCCCCTTTCTTCCATTACTAGTTCTATATTTCGCATGAGATAGGAACATTCTAGCAACTCTACCCATCTCCCCCCTTTGCACACAATAAATACATTAAAATTAAAAAGAACACATGAACAGCATATAAGTAGCATTTGAGCAGTTACATAGAGTAACATGATGTGTTATACATGTTTTATAAAATGCCCTCGGGGCACAAAATGTTCACTGAGGACTCCCAATACCTACAACACATTTTGCAAACTTCCTTCTGAACATTTGCATAGATTCCCCAAACTCCACACAGTTCCATCCACTACAACAACAACACTCTTTTTCACTTCTTTCACCTGCACCGGTTTGGAGAACTTACTCTCTCCCGTCCAGATAACACCTCCTCTCTTGAAAGCCACGCAATCACACATCCTGATATCTGCTGTTTTCACACCCTTTCTCGCATCATAATACTCCTTGGCCCTATTTTGTTTCTCCACTACATTCTTTACCATGACGCTCTGATCTACCCACATGCATTCCTTGCTTCTCAACCATGTCGGAACTTTCTTCAAAGCTGGTTCTCTACCTTTCAAGGATATGAATGGGGACAAACCAGTCACAGAATGAGGAGGTACCCAATATGCCCAAGTCAGCTTCCTCAATTAACTCCTCCAAGGTAAACCATTGGCCAAAGAGAGCTGGATAGTTTCCATGATCAGGCGGTTGACTCTTTTAACTAATCCATTGGCCTGGGGACTAAACAAAGCAACTCCCTAATGTTTGACACCAATCTTATCCAAAAATTCCCTCGTTCTCCAGGAGATGAACTGCACTCCATTATCAGACACCAATGTCTTAGGAATACCTTCATCCATAAACACTCTCTTCAAAAATCCAATCACCATTTCAGTATCATTCGAATCCTTGCCCTCAGTGACGAACCATTTGGAATGCTAATCAATCAAGACAATTATATACCTGTTTCTCACACCATGTTTAGTGATGGGATCAAGAAAAGCAGGGGCTACCCACTCCCAGGGCCTTTTGGGTATACTCACACAACTCAATGGAGGCTGACTCACCACTTTTGTCTTGTCAATATTTGCACATGCATAGCATTCCTTCACCACACTCTCTATTCCTTCATCCACTGCAGGCCACCAGAAGGATTGATGAACCCATCTTTTCATCATATCGTGACCTGGGTGTCCATCGTGCGCAATTTGAAATATGTTCTTCCTCAGGCCTTCTGGTGGAATGATTTGACTCCTACTCTATAGCTTCCTATTGCACACACTCAATTTCTCCTTGACATGGTGATATCCCTTAAGCAGGGTTCTACAATTTGACTGTCATCCCACCCTGCAGTCACACATCTTTGCACTTCTTGCAACAAAACATCTTCAGACATTGCTGTATCCCATTGGCCTTTGTCCAAAGCCATTCTTCCTTTTCCCTCCATTACTACATCAATGTCCTCTTCTGCACCCTGGCAATACTCCTCCACAGGCCTTTTGGATAGGCAAGCTGTAACAACATTTTTTAGATCCTTCACATACTCCACTTTGAAATGACATTACAACACTGACATCCACCTGGATATCCTTGGTGTTACATTGCCCTCCAGTCCTTTCCCCCCTTTAAGCAGATGAATCAAAAGGCTTATGATCACTTTTTACCCAGAAGGGTAACCCCCACACAAAGTATCTTTAATGTTTTATCCCCCAGCAACACGCAAAGGCCTCCCTCTCAATAACAGAATAAGACACTTCTGCTTTTTGGAGCCATCTTGAATCAAAATCTATTATTCTTTCTTGACCATCCTTGACTTGCGTCAATACAGCCCCAATGCCCACAGTACTTGCATCATGTAAGCTTTTGAAATTACATCAAAATGACCCAATGTGGGAGCTTGAAGAATACCCATTTACACTTTGACGAAAGCCATGTCAGACTCCGCATTCCATTCAAAAGTGACCCTCTGCTCCATTAACAATCTCAGAGGTTTTACAGTTTCCGTAAATTTTGCAAAAAAATTTCAACAATAATTTCTTCAAGGCCACGTAATGCCACACTGCCTGGCTTTTCATGGCCTTGTAGATATGGAGTGAGGCAAAGCAGCGCAAGTTGCTGCCTTCCCTTACTATGCATGAAGAGGCGTTCCATGGGTGTTGCTGTGGGTGTTCCCACTCAAACACCCATGGAATTCGACACTGCCCCAGATTTACAACAGCAGGTAAAACTGGGGCAGCGCCAAAACCGTGCACCTCCCTAGAGCAGGCATACTGAGGAGAAATGTCTACATTTCCCCTTGTTTCTTCCTCTTTCCACATGTGATGTACTCTGCAGCACACATAGAAAGAGGAAAACGCCTCTTGTGATTGTTTTTATGCAGGAAGGTGTGCCTTCCTGCACAAAAACAATTGTGCCAACAACACAGACACCCTTTGTAGGAAACTGTCTCTGTATATACTATACCAAAATGAGGTATAGTGTGCACAGAGTCCAGTGGAACCCCAAAGGTATGCAGAGGTAAAAGTAGATAGCACCTTACTCTCTATTTGTTGCAGTGTGGGCGAGCAGTAAGGCTTAATCAGAAGGTAGTGTTAAAAATTTGTTGTACACACTCAATCAGCAAATGAAGTCACACACTAAAAGACTGAACTCAGACCAATTTTGTTTGTATAAAAATATTATTAAGCTATTTTATTTCTAGAACTTAGCCAAACCTGGCACAGGTAAGTGAAATAAATGCTTTGCAAACTGTTATGCAGTGTTTTACAATTGAATGCAAGTTCAAATGCAATTGATTGAAATACAGGTAAATCAAGATGTCGAAATTACTTTTCAGATTACTTTTCAGTTACTTTTCAGATTACTTTTTAAGTTACTTTTTCTACTCAGTGTGATATGCCTAGATATCACACTGGGACATTTCCTAGAGAAAAGTTAAGTAAAATCAGTTTTGCACAGTTGCAGTTTATCAGGTTTTCATACAAGTCAACTCTACACTTAGAACATTTTTCAAGGGAAAACAGTCAATGTATTACTATGGAGAGAAATGAGGTTATCCGTTAACAGGTAAGTACTCTGTCTTTGGGGTTGAGTTTCTGGGGCTAGAACAAGGGTTCCCCCAGGGTCAAGGATGCACTCTCAAAGCACCCTCAGTGGCACTAGGTCGGCGGGGTGCAGAGTGCTGAGGCCCAATGTTATCCATCGGTGGTTAGGAGGCCTCCGGTTGGTGGCTGCTCACGAGCAGGCCTCAGGGTTGCCGGAGCAGAGCTCCTGGTGTTAGGCTCAGGGCAAAGGGGGATCCGAGTTAGCACCCAAAGTACACCTGCAGCGGAGCAGGCGTGGATGGGTGCAGGGTGCTGTTTTGGCTTCGGGTGCCCTGTGGTTTCAATGGGGATTCTCTGGTTTTGACAAACACTGCAGGCTCGGGGATGAAGATCTTCTGGAGGTGACCACCAGCTGGAAAGGTAAGTTGGGATGCCTGGGGATGCTGGGACACTGTTGGTTGGGCCACCCAAGGCCGTGGGACGTCAGGTGCAGGGGTGTCTTTAGGCATCCAGTTTTCTTACCAGCTCCGGTCACTTTCGGGGGATCCTCCAGAAAGAGACTGCAGGTGTCATGGAGAGGATCGAGGCAGGTCAGAGATCACCAGATCTCAGGTCAGTATCACCGGGGAGACCTCCTTGTGGTGTTGGGCCACTCGAACTCGGGCCGTGGGCCTCGGGTGCAGAGTGGTGCAGACTCGCGGATTTGGCCGGGCCCAGAGTCTGTAGGTGAACAAATCTGGTGTTCATCGGAGACAACGTCTTTGGGGTGGAAGGCAGGGCAGGTCCTTCGGGTTCTTGAGGCTACTGGCTGAAGGACACACTGGGATTTCTCTTCCGCAGGTTTGAGGTGGGGACAGGCCGGTAGGGCTGGGGCCAAGTCAGTGGGTGTCCTCCTCTTCGTAGCTTTAGCACAACTTCTTTGGTCCTTCTTCTTCTTTTCTTCTTAGTCGGTTCTTGTCTGAGGAGGCAAGGTTCGCGGGTGCCCCTAAATACTAGATTTAGGGGCGTTACAGGTAAGTAAAGGTTGAGACCAATGGGTCCCTTCCTTGGGGTGGGTACATCCCCTATTATGCCACCCTCCAGTGGGAGGGCGACATATGCCTCACTCTGGTTGGCTGGGTCCCCCATCTGCAAGATGGTGGGGACTGAGAGTTGTGCTTCACCTCGCCTCCCCACCTGAGGGGTGGGGTTGGCAAAGGTGGGCACACCTCCCTTCCTCACTTGGTTTTCCCGCCGATTCTCCCACCCAAAGTGGGGGTCAGAACCAGTGGGGGCCAGTTGCTGGAAGCAGCAAAATGCCTGGGGAATCTCACAAAGGCGGCAAGCCTTTGAAGCTTCCCCTTCGTGGACCCTGCCCATCCTGGGTGTAGGAGGCTTGGCACCTCGTCCCAGGATGTGCATTGTTTTAGACCCCAATTATTTCAATTGATCCTTATTTGAGGGTTTGGGTGCATTTTCAACAGCCACAGCAATATTTTATTTGGTCTGATTCCATCCTTAGAGATTTGGTGCCCTGGTATGTGGCCTGCATCCTCTTCAATTGACACTTCTCCTTCTTTATTGTGAATCCATGCTTTATCAAATACTCCAACA